>OY757937.1:16574240-16604240 GCA_963585895.1 Sepioteuthis lessoniana | reverse complement strand
CAATCGGTATAGAAAAAAGAAAACTTTAAATCTAAACATTTTAATCTCTGCTTTAAAATTGGCTTCGTGTTACATCTTGCTCGTGCGAAAAAGTTGGTAAATACACACACACACACACACACATACATACATATATATATATGTGTGTGTGTGCGTGTGTGTGTGTGAAGCTGTAATATGTATGGTATGTTATACTCGGAGGGGTCCTAAGATCTTATAGATACTGAAGATGAAACATTTTTTGATTTTAAATTCTAATTTTCCATGACTGTGTCTACACAGTGGCCAAACTTATCTCATGAAGGATTGATGGCTAGACGTCTAGAGATTGAAAAAATAAATATGAAAGCCATCTGGATACTTTTTGATGGTTTGTTTCATTGTTTAACCTTTGTAGGTTATTTAATGCCAAAGCCATTCTCCTAGAAGAACAGTAGTGGTGCCATTTAAACCATAGCTGGGAGGATAAGGGGGTTCATACCTTTCCCAAAGGTATTTGCCCGAAAGTGAACGCAATAGCGAGACTGGTGTACGAACTCGTTTACTACGATTCCGTAGTCCATCGCTTTAACTATTACACTACGAGGACCCCCCCCCCCGATACATTTTGAATGATATTTTCTAGCAAAATATAGGATAATACAAGCGCAGCAAAGTGCGACTCCCGTTGTGATTTTTGATGTAGGAAGTAGACTTCGCAAGTCAAGGTTCAAGGTCTGGATCGAGCTGTTTGGTGTTTTACTTTACATTAATGCTCTTAAGGAAGGCATGAAACCATTTCTTCTCTCCCGGACCAATGTATTGATACTTGAGTGGACTAGGTTCTTTAGCCTTTGTACGGAAATCGACCAAGGAAAATGAAAACTCTGAGGTCAAACTCTGCATAAATAGACCTTGAGTCACATGCTGATTTAAAGAAATGGTTGGGTAGATACAGTGTGTCTCTACTTTACGGCAACACAGCTTCACACAACATCTGAACATATGTTTCAGAGATGCCGCTACAAATGAAAAACTCACCGGACTGCCAATTTGAAGAAAATTATCATCCCTTGGATCGTTCAATCTGTCTTAGTAAATACAGCTTTTTAAAGCGCACGCACACACACACACACACACACACACACACACACACAAAAGCACAAGCATGTACACTGGTGGTGTAATAGATATAGTTGTAGAAAATGGGCACAGAAACCCGAGTTCAAATTCTGGGCGAGGTTGAGTGCATTTCATATTGCGTTAAAACGCTTGGGAAAGGTCTCAATCTAGTTATTTTCCCTCCAGTAATGGATAAAATATTAGGAAAGACTGGGTTCTTTAGCCTTAGAATAGCAACTAGTCTAAGAGAAGGTAAACTATGAATTCAAACAGGTGTTTTAAAAATTGACCTTGTTTCGCATTTTTTATTAAAAAAAAAATCGGTCACACTAACAGGTAATGAATTTAGTTCTATCCAGTTAAAAGGTATTGATATTAATCAATACTCTAAAAAATGTACAGGGCTTCTTCAGATCAAACAAGAAAATGGATGAAAATAGCTCTTTCACATTTACAACCAGACTTACATGTATATATATATATATATATATATATATATATATATATTCTCTGTTAACACACACACACACACACACACATACACACACGCGCGCACGCGCACACACACACTCACACACACACACAAACAAACAAACAAACAAACAAACAAACAAACAAACAAACAAAAGTTGGAGTGGTGGAGCAACAAATGTCGTCTTAGGAAATGAACTCGATGAACCAAGTTCAAATCCTGAATGAGACTTTTGTCTACGCCAGCTGAGAAGAAAGAAAAATTCTGATTTCAAAACCAGAAATTCCTTTCAGTCGAACGCCCTTGGGAAGGCAACCAGCGTAGGAGAAAGAACAATTCTGACTTCAAAACCCATCCCATAAATATATATTCTCCTCGAATGTGGTGTGGTTGCGTCTTTAAGCCTTCAAGAGTGCGGGATATTTACATATATACTAGTAGATATATTATATGTACTACTGTAAAGAAATACCTAGCAAGCTAGTTGCAAAGTTTATTGCTTGTGGTGTTGTTTCGAGATGCCCGATTATTTCATTTGTAACAAAATAAAAGAAATGTAGAAAAAAAAGCGAATAAAAAAAAGCAAAAAAACAAAACAAAACAAGAAACAAAGAGAGAAGGAAGAGAAAAAGAAAAATTTCAGATTGGGTAAAGTGTTGGGGGTGAAGTGGTTTTGTACCCGGTCACCTTGCATCTGATGACACCTTAGACACTAATCACGTGTACGTCACACGGTTCCCGAAACCCTCCGACAGCCCCGATGTGCAAATCAAAAACATTTATACTTGCACTTTGCACTAACAGCATCACAGACACCGCAAATGTACCCGTTAACCACCCATTCTTCTCAGGGTCACAGTAACAACATCAACAAAGAGCAAAAATCAATGGTTTATGACAATAATATATATATACATAAACATGCATTTCTGTATGTGAGCATATATATATATATATATATATATATATATATATACTTCTGCATCTATATTTATATGCATACGAACAAATTATATTTATATGCATAAATATACGAATATATATGTGAAATATATATATATATATATATATATATGTATATATATATATATATATATATATATATATGCAATTGTTTATATTTATGTAACACACACACACATATATATATATATATATATATATATATATATATATATATATATATATATATATATAACTTTATATATTTATAAACTATGTAACAAGTATTCGGACACATACACACACATATATAATGAGTGAGTGGCGCAAACAGAGATAGAAACAGAAACAGCTAAACATTACAACATAGACAGATAGATAGATAGATAGATAGATAGATAGATAGATAAACTTCCAAATATAAATACACATATATACGCTAATCCTGAATATTTATATTTGGAAGTGTTTATATATATATATATATATATATATATATATATATATATATATATATATATATATATATGATGTTTCGTTATATTGAAATAAATAATTCTTATCAAATTTTCATAGTTCTGCCTGTCATTAGTAAATGCTGATTCTACATTCTTTATAATTTTTAACTATTATAATACATACATACATACATACATGCATGCATGCATCCATATACGTGTGTGCGAACGAGCGTGCATGTGTATTTGCATGTTTATGCGTGTATATATATATATATGTGTGTGTGTGTGTGTGTGTGTGTGTGTGTGTGTGTGTGTGTGTGTGTGTGTGTGTGATTCTTTAAATTTTCTTATAATGTTTAATAATATGTATGCATAATTGGATATATTAAAAATTTAATTTATCTTCTCACCATACACAGAATTGTCAACCATAGTTTCAGTCATTGGCACTGATGAAAATGCTTCAATATTCCAAGTATTTTTTCAACTTGAACTACTTTGAAAATTATATCTCAAACAACTGAAAAATTAGCAACAAAATTTCAGACCAAATATAAAAGAAATAAATGTCCTTTCAGTCTTAAAAGGGGATAAGAACTCACTTAAATTCAAACTCAATAAAATCATATAGTTTTTTATAATCACAAAACGCAAGAATTGTAAAGCAAGTATTTTTCATTTGCCAACCAAATGAATATTTTTAAAACAGGTTTTAGATTTCTTGGGAGAAAATTTTCACGTACCAAATATACTGAGTGTTTCACAACTTTTTGATACTATTCGAGATGTACAGGGCGTTCAGAAAATTCGTTATCATTTTGTAATCTAATAACTTGACCAATTTTTGTTCTCATGACCCCAAACTGCACAAGTAGTAGAAGCAACTAATGTTTAAATGTTTAATATTTAAAAGCCTTTCCTTTTCTGATGAATGACATTTCTACATATGAAAAAAAATTGAAACATTAAATATAGGATTTTTAGTTTTTTCTCCGTACGTGGTGAAAACTTGCGATGATTTGAACGAGAATCGGTCAAGTTATGAGATTACAAAATAATATCTTTTTTCTGAAACACCCTTTTTTTCCTGGCACTACTAGTGGGAAATAAAGAAAATTGCTCCGAGGGTCCTTCTTCACAGGCAACACCTACGCCCTTGTTGAAAAGAGTTAAGGACACTTTCATTGCCTGAGGTACTCCACAAAAAAAAGGATTGCCGACGAAGCCAAGTTACTTTTGGCCTGCCTTTGCGTACGTAGGAGGGTCACCTATTTAAAAACAATCGAGAGAAGAAGTAACTTGATATATTTGGCTCGGTAGTATCCATAGATTTCATCATCCACATGAAATCTTTGAACCCTTCTCAAATAATAATAATAATAATAATAATAATAATAATAAAAAGAAACAACAAAACAGCAAATGCTGGTTATGTGGCGATAGAGATGAAACGAACAATCACATAATAGGCGAATTCAGCAAATTAGCACCGAAAGAGTATAAGACTAGACACGACTGGGTGGGTAAGCTGATCCTCTGGGAATTGTGCAAAAAGTTGATTTTGACGATACGAACAAATATATGCACAACCCAGAATCTGTGCAGGAAAATGAGACGCACAAAATTTTCTGGGATTTTGATATACAAACGATCACCTAATCTCAGCCAGACGACCAGACATAATAAGTAACAAAAAAGAGAGAACTCTCATTTGTGGACTTTGTTGTTCCATCGGACCACAGAGTAAAATTGAAAAAACGCGAAAAGAAGGATCAGTACCTCGACCTTCCTAGGGAATTGGAAAAAACAGTGGAACATGAAAGTGACGATTATATCAATTGTAATTGGTGCCCTTGGTACAGTCACCAAAGGATTGGTACAAGGACTGGAAGATTTGGAAATAACGGGACGAGTTGAGACTGTCAAAACTACAGCATTTTTTTACATCGGCCAGAATACCGAGAAGAGTCCTGGAGACTTGAGGAGACTTGTGGTCACTCAAACTCCAATGGAAAACCATCAGCTAATGACTATAATAAAAATAATAAGAAGAAGACACAACAAAACAGCAGATGTAGGTTATGTGGTGATAGAGACGAAAAAAATCATATAATACGCGAATGCAGCAAATTAGCGTTGAGAGAGTAAAAGACTAGACACGTCTGAGTGGGGAAGGTAATCCACTGGGAATTGTGCAAAAAATTGAAATTTGACCATACGAACAAATAGTATATGCACAACCTGGAATCCGTCTTTGAGAATAAGACACACAAACTTCTCTGGAATTTTGAGATACAAACAGATCACTTAATCTCAGCTGTTTGACCAGACCTAGTCATAGTCAAGAAAAAAAAACTGGGCCTGCCGAATTGTTGATTTTGCCGTCACGGCAGACCACAGGGAAAAATTAGAAGAAAGAGAAAAGAGAGATGAATATCTACACATTGATAGATAACTAAAAAATCTATGAAGGTGACGGTGATACCAACTGTAATTGGTACACTTGGAACAATCTTCACTGGATTGGTAAATGGAATGGAAGACTTGGAAATTAGAGGACAAGTAGACACCATCCAGACTGCAGCATTATTAAGACTGGCCAGATTCCTAAGAATGGTTATGGAGACTTGATGACACATGCTGTCAATCAAACAACTCATTTGAAAAACTCTCAAATGAGTAAAATCAACCAACCAACCAACCAACTGTCCTTCTTGAGAGAGACAGGGTTGTAGAAAAATTATGACGAAATGAAACTGGTTAACCATGTGCAAATAAATGAAATCCTGCTGATCAAAATTTTACCTACTAAGAATTCGTTTAGAAATCTTAGAGTGAATGTCTATACATATAACAGAATTTGGCGTTGAATAACCTACAAAAGTTGATATGCCATAAAACCCAGCCAACCAACCAATCAAATGAGTAAAATAATAAGTAAAGTAAAGTTTGCGATCGTATTCAAGGGCGACCTGAAGTCTCTCTTTTCAAAAGCTACTACACCGAGGTGTAGGAGAGGGCGCTACTCCTTTCCCTGGATTGTTCCACTTTATCCTTGATACGTACCTTATATTGCAGAGTATTAAGCAAGGAGGTACCAAGTGCCATTTTTAATATCTTTGGTATGAACTAACCTGGGATTGAATCCCGGCTCCCGGAACATTGACGAATATTATCATTATTATTATTACCAACAAAAAGACCAGGTTAAAAAGCTGAAGTAATACCAAATATTTTTGATAAGGTTCATTTATTATTATTAGTTGTTTTTTCTTACATTAACTAACGTAAACTATGTCAAGATTTAATTTTTAACAAAATAAATTTTGATAATGAAATTTTTTTTCGTTCGTCAACATAAGAATGGCGCGGCATATTTTAAAATATCTACTAAATGAAATGTCGAGAAAGCCTGAAAGTTATTTTAAAAAATTATTCAAACAAAAAAGTGAGATTTTAGTTTCTTCATGTTTATGTCGTATTTAGTAGTAAACTTTGTTAGAATAAATTTTCTTGCTGCCAAAAAGAAAAAAAAAATCATATAGCAGACAACAGTGAAAGTTGATCGTACACACGTACGAACGCATGTGCACACACTCACACACACATATATATACATATATATATATATATATATATATATATATATATATATATATAGAGAGAGAGAGAGAGAGAGAGAGAGAGAGAGATTTAAAAAGGTGGAGAAGTAATGACATGCTCATATGCAACTTCTCTGGACACTCCAGTATTTGCAGACTTGCCATAAACTTACATTCATCAGTTCTGCTCGATAGGGACAGATAGCCAGTGAGGCTCAAGGGAATGTGTGGTGGCGACATGCCTTAATGGTCATAATAATCATGATTATATTCACTTACAAGCAGATTTTATTTTAATAATGGTGACATGTAATTTGCATTAGGATAAAAAAAAAGGTTTCAGTGAATACTTATGTTGGGTCATCCATTTTTAATGAGAATTCATCATCTTCAAATGTAGTTTTGTGTAAATAACTTTTATAATGAAATCATTGTAGTGTAAGCGTTAAAAGAAATAATTGTAACAATATCTGTCTATATTTCTGAGATGAGGTATTATGTACATTATTTACATTCTTTGGACTATTGTTCGAATCTTTTTCGCAACGTTTAGGCCGTTGTACGCTCCGGCCTTCTTCTGGTGGTTGGAATGTCGAACTTGGCTCTTTATTTCGCTCACCGAGGTAGACTGTTCTAGTTCCACGAGCCATGTTTAATGGATATCAGTTATCTCCTGTTAATTTTTCCTCCTTGAAAGTGCTCCACTGCCTTCACAGGGTATTGAACTCACACTTTTGGGGGTAGGTCAGTGGATCTAACCAACGCCTTTCTCCACTGTGCCATGTGTCCTTGAGAACATCTGTGTATAAATTTCTGGGTATTATTTTTACCAGTGCTCATATTGCAATTTTGCTGTTATCATTGCATTTTTTTACCAAAACTTATATTGCAACTTTGTTATTATTGCTTTTCTATGGCACTCCTTATCACTGGTTCCCATATTGTATTAATTTATGAAAAAAAAAAAAAAGATGGGACCCTAACAGGTACAACAAATTCGGGGCAGGGTGAGCCTGGGAGTTATTGCAATGACGAGTACGACACACTTCTCAAACCTCCAAGGCAGTTTAGTGTCATGGCTAGGACATTGGTTATGGGTGGGGTCTTACCCCTCAGCAGCGGTGCAGTTTGTGTATTCTACTGCCCCAGGAGACTGAGCGTTTGGGGTTTTGAATTTAATTTTTTTCCCTCGAATTATTTGCCTTACAAAGTGAATCTGGACTGTCCTACTATTTTACCCAAAGCTAGGAGGATAGAGGTTTGCTTTGGTTTGATTTTACGGCATATCAACCATTATAGGTTGTTTAATGCTAAATCCATTTTTATGCATATAAACAGTTCTATTTCAAACAATTCAGTTTAGCATCGTTTTTTTCTTTACACACGGTTAAATGTCAAAACAGTTCTATTTCTAACAATTTAGTTTAACAAAGGTGCAGTTTAAATGTCAAACAGTTCTATTTGACCCATAGATAGTACCCTATCAGGTGCTACCACTCCGGGTCAGAGTAGACCTGGGAGCGATGACAATGAAGAGGTACTCCACATTTTCAAAAGCTCCAGCGTTACTGGAGCCTCACTGTGTGCTCATGCTAAACTGAATCGTTTGAAATAGAACTATTTTGACATTTAAACTGCGTACTTACGCTAAACTGAATTTTTTAAAATAGAAAAGTTTTCACATTAAAACTGCGTACTTATGCTAAACTGAATTGTTTGAAATAGAACTGTTTATATATATAAAATGGATTTGGCACTAAATAACCTACAATGGTTGATATGACATAAAACCAAACCAAACCAGACCAATCATCTAAACGCTTATTTCCCTTCATTGGTCTTGTGCCAAACTGTGCTAAGCATCGTAAACATCTGTAATAGGAAGCAACTGTGCACCAAAGGGAATTCGACTCAAAAAGGAAGATGTGCAAACACCAATGTAAATACAGACAGCATTGACGAAGGGAAACGCTCCAACCAATAATATTCATTCTGAATAAAACGTGACGAACACGTGTGAGTTCTCGTCGACTATGTCACCTGAACAGCACGAGATGATAATAACTAACATCTGAATACATAGACGTTTTCAACAATGCTTAATAAGTTACACATTAAATGGTTATCCTGTGTAAAGAAAATTAACACACGCATTCTGTGTAGCTTTCTTTCTCAATGAGAAAATACTCAACATTATCTCTCTATATGGAGGTGTCCGTGGTGTAATGGTTATCGTCGGAGGAAATGGAGACGACGACACAAGTTCAAACCCTGGACGAGACTAATTGCATTTCACATACCGCTAATACCCTTGGAAAATATATGAATCCAATTATTCTCCTTCCAGCTATGGGTAAATAGTAGGGCAGACTAGGTTCTTCAGCCTTGGTGAGGCAACTAGTCTAGGAGAAAGAAAACTCTGAATTCAAACCTGTTAAACTCCGCTTAAAATTGACCTTGTGTCATATCCTGCCCGAGCGGAGGGGTTTGGTAAATATGATTATCTATCTATCTGTTTACCTTCTATGTCTAACACACACAAACATTAATTTTTTTTTTCATCATACAACGTGTGAAAGCATGTGCGATACCCTAGCCTCATCAGCCGCCAACCAGGGTGATAACACAGTTTCGGTAGCTCAAGGCGGTACTGCCACTCCTGGCGCTACCGAGCAGCTTTTGCCACCGGATAGGGTATTTAAAAGATACACGCAAACATTAATATAAGTTTTGTGTGTGTCTTATTATGTACATCGTGTAATTGGCTGATATTTACACTCACACACACACATGCGTTTATACATTCTTATGCCTGTGTGTGTGGTGGGGTTGTTCATATAAAGCGATAGTGTAATATTTATACACGCATGTCCGTGTATATCCATACACACATACATGCATTCACCCTTCTGTGTGTGTGTGTACGTTTATCCAGGGACAGACCAATATTTACACGGATACTCATATATATATCTATATATCTACATATATATATATATTCACACCAAATCACAACCCCCCACACACATATATACATATATGTATATATATATATATATATATATATAACCTGGGAATGGAGTAGCGCCCTCCCCTACACCTTGGTGTAGTAGCTATCGAAAAGGGAGCCTTCGGGTCACCCTCGACTATGGTCGCTAACTTTACTTTTATATATATATATATATATATATATATTTGTGCAGTTATATTTATATATGAAAAAACAAAAGGTATTTAGAAGACGATTTTATTTATTGTTGAATTATTTTCTAACATTAAGCGATTCGATTTTTACATTAAACTTTCATCGGAACGTTTAAATATGTGATGTTGTATCTTTTAAATTTTATTTAGATTATTCGTTTTTAAATTCTTAAATGCAACGAAAAAAAAAAGAGAAAGTTTTAAACCTTCTATTTCTGTTCGTGGCGTTTTGTTTCAAAACTGCGTGAGGTATCTAATGTTCAAATATATATATATATATATATATATATATATATATATATATATATAAGTGTGTGTGTGTGTGTGTGTGTGTGTGTGTGTGTGTGTGTGTGTGTGTGTGTGTGTTCGTGCGCATTTACCAAAAATGATAAAAAGTGTAAAAGATTAATGATACAGGGATAAATTGGAGAATTTAGAATTAACTACTTCACCTGAAAGAAACTGAGACATGATCTAAAAGAAAGTCTCAAAATAATTAATAGAATTTCTCGCAAGAGAACATTTTTTTCTCCTGGAAGTTTACTATCAAGACAAATTTCAAAAACTAAGCCAACTAACCAATTTTCTTTTTTGCTAATAGAGTCGTATATTTTCGGAACAAATTGCTTAATCACATCAAAAACAACAAGAGCGTAAAAAGATTTAAGAATAAATCAGATAATTTAAGAAATAATGAAAAGAAAAACTTAAAAGGGTATTTTGGGGAACTATCAAATGAATTACTAAATAGAATTTGATCTGTATATGGATTGATATTAATAGTGTACATGTTTTGTGCAAAGATTCCTTTTTTTTAAAGGTTGATTGGAGAAGATAGTAAAAAGCCGAGATGCCCAAGGAGAGAAGAGTTCTGAAGTCTTGAAAAGACTTGCTGTTACTCAAAATCCAGTGAAAGACCATCAACTAAAACTGATGTGAAAAACTAACAAGGAGTAAATAATGATAACATTAATATTAATAATTTGGGCCTTGCCAGAAAGTAAAAAAGCTATAGAACTTGAAGATGACAGAGATACCAATTGTAATTGGAGTACTTGGAACAGTCCGTAAAGGCTTAGAAAAGGGACTGGAAGTGTAGGAAATTAAAAGAAGAATAGAGACCATGCAAACTGTAGCATAGTTAAGATCGGCCATAATATTGAGAAGAATTCTGGAGGCTTGAGGAGACTTGCTGGGACTCAGACTCCAGTGAAAAACCATCAGCTAACACTTGTGTGAAAAACTCACGAGGAGTAAAATAATAATAATAATAATAATAATAATAATAATAATAATAATAATAATAATAATGATGCACAACCCAGCACCTGTCTTAGAAAATAACACACATGAACTCCTGTTGGACTTTGTCATACACACGGATCACCTAATCTCGGCCAGAAGACCAGACCTAATAATAATCAACAAAAAAAAGAGAGCTTGCAAAATTGTCGACTTCGTTGTCCCGGCTGACCACAGAATAAAACTGAAAGAATATGAAAAGAAGGATAAGTACCTCGACCTTGCTATGGAATTGAAAAAAACTATGGAATATGCAGGTGACAATAATACCAATTGTAATTGATGCGTTTGGAACAGTAACTAGAGGATAACTAAAGGGACTGGAGGACTTGGAAGTTGGCGGACGAGTGGAGACCATCAAAACTACGACATTATTGAGAACGGCCAGAATACAGAGAAGAGTCCTGGAGACTTGAGGAGACTTTCTGTCAATGAGACTGCAATGGAAAACAATCAGCTAACGCTGATGTGAAAAACTCTAATGAGTAAATAATAATAATAATAATAATAATAATAATAATAATAATGAAACTTCATCCAAGAAAAAGTTTGGTAAATATTTTAAAGGATTGTATTTAGTTGTTACTTGTCAATGTTGTGGTTACAGCCGGGATTTTTAGTCAACTGTTTGGATGATTAAACATTTCTTTGGTGGAAAAACGGTTCAGTTTAATTAGCAGAAAAAGGTGAAGTATTTTATCATACTTATGTGCAGCATTTGTTGTGGGATCTATTTGTTCAAAACCGAACTTGCTCGTCAAATGAAGTCTTTTGACAGCAAGTAATCGCACAGTCATTTTATTTTGGGCCTTCTGCAGCAACCAGCAGGTAGTTTTCAGCCTCTGTTTAGAGAGATAATGCAGTTAACGGAACCATCAAAGATAAGTTCGAAAAATGTGAAGAGTTATAAATTACCCTTTCAACAGTTGTGACACTATTACTGGTAGTATACAGACTTAACTCTTTGTGTTTACATATGTGTGGACACATGCATAGGAGTGAGTACATGTATGTGTATATGTATGTACGTGCGGTTGTAAACGTGTATGGTTGTAAGTTGACCATTGATATGTACATGCATATGTATGTATATGTGTGTCCATAAAGGGGCCGAGACATATTGCGTAGGAACCACTAATTCAGTCCTACAAATATAAAACGCAGATTACCAGATAAAGTTGGAACCCCGACTTTGAAAATTTATTGTCGCACTTATATGGGTACTCTAGAGACATGTTGTCGGGCAGTATTTTTATGTCCAGTCTATTGGTGGTCAAAAATCCGGAAATTGGTATGTTCGCCTCTGCATGTATTCAAGAAAAATGAGTTTGCTGGACAGAATGGACCCAGAACAGACTTAGAAGGTATACAGAATAGACTCCCAGCGGAGAGGACTATAGAGCAAGTGCGAAACTCTAGCAGTCAGCCTTATTTTTTAGTTAAGGGAATTTTCATCTGCCAAAGTCATGTTGCAATGTGTCAATTACGCCTTCTTCTCTCTTTAAACAACATTCATTCAACATTTTCTTTTTGTCTTCTTTACTTTGTAGAACTGTCTCAGACTCGGACAACACAATGAAGAGACAGATGATTATATAGCTAAGAACGCATGGCTCAAGGACGTATTCCCACATAGTTTTTTCCTCCAAGGAAAAGGACTTTTTTGAAAATTGTTATTTAAACCCTGCATAATTCTTAGAAGTAGGCTGAATTGTTGTTGTTAAAGTGGAGGCCAAACACTAATATCATTGGTTGATTTTGATATTAAACCTATGAGTAAAATGCATTAAGTGATAAGCCGAGCAAGTTCAATCATGCTGAAGAAATACATAGGAAATATGTGGCGCAGCGGATAGAGGCGTTGTCTCTCTACGGTTCCAGGTGAGCATTGTCAGAAGATAACGGTTTCAAATCCTACCCAAGCCGGCCAGAGGTTTACTTGGTCAAAAACGTGGTGTAATAGACAACAACTATGGAAGGCAGTAATTACTGGGGATACGGTTACAAGACTCAGCATTCCTATCCGAGGTCGCGGTAAATCACTTGAAGAAGGCCAGAGGTGAAATTTGGCCGAAACGTAGTGAAAGAAGAAACAACACAAAAACTACCAAGATGAGGACAAAAAGTCCGCAATAAATAAAAATTAATTCTCAGATTAAGAAGCCTCATCTCAAAATGATTCCAATTAAAGACAAGTACATAGGAAATAGTTTCTAAGATTCTAATTGTTATGGTACCTACCTTACTGAGCATGCATGAACAGATAGGTATTGCTTGATGCCATGGGATTGTTACAAAATGACATTATGCGGTGTCAATGCTAAAATTCGAGGAGGAAGCAATTATATATATATATATATATATAAGGATCATTAAATAAGTTTCCAGGCTTTTTTTGTATGGGCACTTTTATTGATAGTACACACATAAAACTCTAGTCCCCTTCGAAGTAATCTCCTCCGGTTGCAATGCACTTTTTGTACCGTTCCAACAACTTCTGGAAGGCCCCATGGAAGTCCTCTTGTGTGAGTCTGGGAGAGCCTGCATGCTTCCACTTGGTCTCTTGGCCATAGCAGTAGATCCAGCTTTCATCGCAGGTCACCAGAGCATAAAAAACTGCGGGATCTGAATTGATCAGCTCGACCATCTCCCTGCTGTCATGACAACGTCTTTCTTTGTGACCTTCTCTGAACACCCTTGGGACAAACTTCGCGCAAATCTTCCGCATCTTCCGTTCCTCGGGAATAATTGTGTGTACAGATCCTACACTAACATCAAACTGTGCACTTATTGTCACTATAGATACACGACAGTCCTTATGCATGAAATTCTTTATTTGGCCAATCAACTGTGGTGTTCCGACTTCCTTACTCCTCCCACACCTCTCATCATCCCTCACAGACTCCCTGCCTTCCTTGTATCTCTTATGGCTCTCAAAAAACTGATGCTCGATTCATACAAGATGGTCGAAAAGCATTCTATACGTTTCTGTCGCATTTTTCCAAGTTTAAAACAGAATTTTATTGCATATCGTTCTTCTAAAGTGTCTTCACGTCCAGATTGCATTTTTTAAATTCACCAGCTGAGACAATCAGGCTTTAATAGGGTGTATTCCAATTGCTGTTGTAGCTGTTGATTTGAACCTGAAATCATAGAAATTAGTCAGTCATCTCATAAGATGTATAGCAATGATATAATGAATTTTCAAGCGTCTACGACAATCTTAAATGCCTGTACAAAAAAGTCTGGAAACTTATTGAAGGCACCATGTATATATATATATATATGTGTGTGTGTGTGTGTGTGTGTGTGTGTGTGTGTGTGTGTGAAATAATTCTACTATTCACGTATTTTGCATGACAAATATATGATTTTAAATTTGAACTCTTTCTTTGTCAATGCACTTAATTCAGCGACTATAATCAATCGCATAGCCTAAACATTTTAAATAGTCAATTTTCAGGTTAAAATTTAGCAAATATTTATGCGTCAGGCTGTGTACCTCTCTCTCTCTCTCTCTCTTTCTCTCTCTCTCTCTTTCTCTTTCTTTCTCTCTCTCCCTCTCTATATATACATATATATATATATTTCATTGTATCTTTCGCTTTATCTCTCTCTCTCTCTCTAGACAGACAGAGAGACAGACAAACAGATAGATAGATAGATAGATCCCTGTTTTTACATACACTGGGATGAAGAGCTGCATATGCCAAGGAAAAGTTACCATTAAAAACAAAACTATCTTCGCATTTTGTATGCACGTGCTTGCGTAGACACTCTCTATTGACGATTTTACAAGCTATATATTCACGTACATGTGTACTGATTCCTTCATTACAATACAACTTTAAGAATAGAAACAACTCACAAAAAAGGTGGCATCTAGTGAATGACATTGAAATACATCCGATGGTGAGGCACCAGTTCCGCAGCACCTTCATTGCTATCAACCCCAGGCCCACAAGTTAGTAACCCAATATGGATCAAATAGATCTTTGAAAGTTATTTGTATTAGATAAGAATACTTGAACCCATACAACTGTGTCAAGTTGTTTGTATTAGGAATATTTACTTAAGGCTATAATCGTTTAAAAAGGATCGTTTTACTTACTTGAAACCATATAATTTCTCGCAAAGTTTTATTTGAAGTAGGAATACTTGAAACATCATCATCATTATCATCATCAAGGTATGCGGATAGCACAGATTGCCTTGACCCATTCAGGTCATCCGTCCCAACCAGCCATCACTCCAAAATCTCTATAAGGCACCCAGTGTCCGAACAGTCATGTGAAATGCAAACAGTCCCTTTCAGGATTTGAACTCACCCAGCTGAGTTCACTTTCTCCGACGATATCCGTTACCTCACGACAATATCCGTTTACCTCACGACGATATCCGTTTACCTCACGACAATATCTGTTTACCTCACGACAATATCCGTTTACCTCACGACGATATCCGTTACCTCACGACAATATCCGTTACCTCACGACGATATCCGTTACCTCACGACAATATCCGTTACCTCACGACGATATCCGTTACCTCACGAAGTATATAAACATAATGAGAATATAGTGATATTAATATAATTCTCATTATGTTTGTATTTGTCGTGAGGTCGAACAAATCTTTACGATGTTTTCATCTCTCTTCAAATATAAATAGATGAAAACATCGTGAAGATTTTTTTTTGGTAATCTGAGATGACAGGAAAACAAATTTCTATTGGGATATGCTCCATCTGCTTCGTCAAAAGAGCATTGGCCAATTGCTTTGGCATACAACTTCTACAAGAGTGTCAGCATCTGCCAATGTTTAATGACGACGACTAATAGGTCTTCAAATTTCTGCTTATTCACGTGTGAGTTGATAGTAATTTTGAAAAATACCACCGGGAAGTTTGGTGTACCAAACTTCAACAATAGAGAACACTGATTCGACACAACAATTCACACGTGTTTTTTTTTTCTTCTTTTCGTATTGGTCGTACAAAAAAGCCTAACTATATACACACGCAATAAACTAATAGTGTGTTTGTTTTTATTGCAGAATAATTTAAGAGTCGTGCCAAGATTTTAAAGACCGAAAGGACCACGGGCTGTAATTAGTGCACGTCTGTGAGGAGAAAGTTTGTGTATATATGAACACGTAATTGCATGTACACCACCACACACCATATTATATATATATATATATATATATATAAAGAGTGAAAGAAGCATGGAGAAATAGATAGAAAGAAATAGATAGAAAGAAATAGATATGGTCATAGGGGCAGTAAGATAGATAGATAGATAGATAGATAAGAACAGACTAAGAGCCAAAGAAAAAGGGAGACAGATATAGATAAATGGAAAAAGACTAACTTAGATAAATAGGCAGGCATAGATAGATAAATAGATAGATGAATAGATAGATAGATGAAAAGATAGATAGATAAATAGATAGATAGATAGATAAATAGATAGATAGATAGATAGATAGATAGATAGATAGATAGATAGATATAGACGGACTGACAGCCAAAAAACAGGCAGAGCTAGATAGATGGAAACAGACTAAAATGGAGAGATAAGCAGAAAGACATAGATAGATAGATAGATAGATAGATACTCGATTGAAATGGCAACTGATTGATAATTGTCTTAGACCGACTCCTGACTGCCCGATGAATATGCATGAATGTAAAGGATAGAATAAGAATATAAGAATACCCTGATAAAGGTATCGTAACTTGAACAAGGTGATATATATATAAATATATATATATATATATATATATATATGACTCAATAGAGATAGGGAGGCGATGTTAACAGATCTCGTGAAGAATAAGTTTAGATGGAGCGAAAAATGGGAAAACGTTTGGTTGAAAATGTCTTTTTCTTTATTTAATTTATGTTGAAGGGAGGGCAAAATGACGTCTGTGGTGACTGGTAAATGTCGATGGAAACAGTTTAAGTGAGCGGAAGGGGTTGGCATCCATTGAGACGTAGACTAAACTACACGTCATCAGATACAAACACAACGACGTCATCGAGTCTAAGACAGATTGGCGCGCCTTTTTTCGAGCAAACGTTTTTAATTGATATCAAAAAGACGAACCATTTGCAACAGAAATGAGAGAACTGAAATGATGGCTTCTTAAACGTTTTACTTGATGTAGCCCTTGTAACCAAATTTAATTTAATCAGCAAGAATACTAAGAAGAGTCCTGTAAACCTGAGGTGACTTGCTGTCGGACTCCAGTGAAAAACCATCAGTTAAAGATGGTGGGAAAAAAACTTACAAGAAGTAAGATAATAATTATCAAACGAATAAACACTTGTGCAGTTCATCTTGAAAGATAATTTGGACCATTCTGAAAATGGAATAGTGACGAACTCAGACAAATAGACAGGGAAAACGATAATGTGAATTGAATAACCATGATAAAAAAAATCCAGGGAACACTTGTGCGTGACATACGGAAACAATGGACAGTTGTTTCGAGTTATTAGGTCTCATCAGCAGTGTATACCGTGATCTCCCCCACTGGAGATCGAACCAGTGACCACAGAATGCAGTTCACATCGCACACAAGTGATGCCATATTAACTAGTCATGGTAATTGTGCAGCTAATTAAACTGAATAGATAATGATGCACTAGGCCTTTCACCCGAGAGATGTGTCAAGAAAAGGTGGAGGAAGAGAACTTAGTAGCATTGAGAGGTGCGTAGATGCAACTATTCGAGGAATATACAAAAAGAAGCCAAGAATGACTAATTGCAGCAGCCAGTAACAGCAATGTCAACCTAAATATAAACAGTACAGCAACGAAACTTAGAAAACAAAAATGTGTGAAGAAACATCTGTAAGCATAATGGACATATTGGAAAGATTACACACGAGATAACCTTGATATGGTTAAGAAGGGGAAATCTCAAAAGAGAAAATGACTTTGAAAATATACGAAGTGTGGAAGCAAAACATGGAATAATTTTAAAAACTTTCTTTTAGTCGGATTTGTCCAATTTTTAAAAGAAAACACGATAACACTAAATTTTCATGATTAGCCCAATTATTCAAGCAGTTTTTCATTCAAATTCAGCCTAATATGAGTGAGCAAGAAAAGAAACGACAAAGAGTCAATGATTTGCTTTACGCCGAAACCAAGCCGAAAAATTTTCCGAAATAATTGGTCTGTACGGCCACCATCAAGCCCAGACCTTAGACCTCTTGATTATGCGCTATGGAACGTTTTAGAAGGCAAAACAAATGCAACTTCCCATTCAAATATCAGTTCGCTTAAGACTGCTATTGAGGGGGAATGGAATACAATGCACGAAGAATTTATTGTGAAGGCAGGTAAATCGTTTTCAAAGTGTTTTGATACAATAACTGAAAAAATAGTGGCCATATTGAGTAAATTTACAGTTTTGTGTGTATCTTCCTATTTTGTTGGGTCTTTTTTTCAGTTCAAAATTAATCTTGTTTTATGATAGTGTCGTTTATTATTGTACCAGAATATTCCTAATGTCTAAAAAAGGGGGAAGATTACTCGCAAGCATTGAGGATTACATACATGCAACAATTCACGGACCGGAGGAATACAGAAAAAAGACTAAGATTTGGCAATATTGGTACTGGACACAATCAAACATACAGAGACGAAAGAAAAATACGAAATGATACCTCAGGAGAACGAAAAAATTACTCGAAACCAAACGACATTGCAAAAATCTCATCAAAGGGATAAATACCTGGCCTGTACTACTCGTAAGATACTCGGGATCATTCTTAAAGTGGACTAGGGAAGAACTAGGGAAGAATTCTTGAGATCGGTCAGAATACTTAGAAGAGTCCTGGAGATTTGAGACTTGCGATCACTCAGACTCCAGAGAAAGGCATCAGCTAACGCGGTTGTAAAAAAAACAACAACTTGTAATGAGTAATATAATAACAATAATAATAATAACAGCCATAATAATTATTTTTTACTTATTTAACAGTTTTTCAAAACAATTTTGTAGTTTGGACGGTCTCCGTTCATCCTCCGATTTCCAACTCCTCCAGTCCTTTTACAAAGCCATTGGGGATTGTTCCAAGTGTACCAATTACAATTAGGATCACCATTTATTATCATTCAAAGTATGTAATGATAATTAGTAATTACAAAGCCCTAAGAACAGAAATTAAGAAAATGTTGCACCTTAAAACTGCCATGGTGCCAGTAATAATGTGAACACTGGGTATGATCCAAAAAGAGGCAGCAAAAACATAAATACATTAAATGTATATAATTATTACCTTGCCTCACCAATGGTATTGAGTAAAGACACGGAAAAGGATTGTAAAAAAGCGAAAATAAAAGCTGAAATTTACATAATAATAATAATGATAATATAAACAAAAATAATCAATAAAAAAGAGGAAGTCAACAAAAAAATAAGAAATTGCCCTGTCGATTAGTGAACTTTGCCGTCCCGGTAGCCCATAAAGTAAAATTAAAAAAAAAAAAACAAATAATAGTAGGGCAGACAAGGCTCTTTAGCCATAGTGTGGCAACCGGTCTAAGAAAACTTCATCTTAAAACAGCTGTGTTTCGCTTAAAAACTGACCTTGTGTTGTATCCTATTCATGGTGGAGGGTTTTGGTAAACACACACACCTCATTCAATTACACATATATATACATCAACAGATTATAGATATACTAAAACGGAGTTATCCAATTTGAGTGCTCAATGTAAATATATATAAACATATATAAATAAACTTATGCAGAGCAAAATATTATTGAGAAAAAAGAAAATCGATAGGTATATTCTATTAGAAATTTATTTCGCCTGTTCGTTGGTCTCGTCAGATGTGAACAAATCACGTCTGATGATTCCAGCGAACGGGTGAAATACATTTTTAATGGAATATACTTATTAATTTTCTTGTTTCTCAATGATATATATATATATATATATATATATATATAGAGAGAGAGAGAGAGAGAACGAGAGAGAGGGTAAGAGATTGTCATAATTAGTGACACTTGACAATATCGTGTATAGGTTCTCCCCGTAGAAAATAGACACGGCATTTTACATAGCACTAATGCCTGTAGGAAAGGTATTAATCCAGGTATTCTCCCTCCAGATAAATAGTAGGGCAGACTTGTCGCTTTAATCTAGTCTAGGAGAAGAAAAACCTTTACTTCAAATCTGTTTAACTGTATTTTAAATTTGACTTTATATCACATGCTGGTTGTGTTGAAAGTTAGTTATTAAATACATATAAACTGACTTGTCGTCGTGATTGTCTGGTGTAGAAGTGTAACAATCTGGTGAACTTCACCAACAAATCGCAAATAGGTCAGCGTCATTTAATCTCGTCTAAGGAAAGATTTTCATTACAGTCGAATTAAAGGATTCAATTTTAGGTTGAGCGTAGAATAGAGAATTCTTTTCGAATTGGAAATTAAATGAAACATTTTTTAAAATTATCTTTAATTTTTTATCCTTTCTGTTTCGTTTAAACTATTTTTTGTGGTGAATTTTTCAAAGAAATTCAGTGAATTGGAAATTATTTCGACTTTAAATTGATGTTTCATCCAAATTGTGAAAATTGCAAATTCTTCAAGGGATTGTGAGATTTGTTTCCGAGTTTCAAATTGGTTTCCAAATAAAACGAATCGAAGATTTGGCTAAGAATTTTTTTTTATTAATTTATATTTGTTTGTTCTTTCGATTGGGTGTCTCATTCAGTGTAATTGAAGGAAAATCAGTGGCTATATTGGAAAGAAAGAAAGAAAGCAAGAAAGAAAGAAAGAATTTGAGACGGACAAAAGAAATAAAAAACGTTTAAGACTGACGAAAGAAAGACGGAAAGAAAGAAGAGTGTGAGACGGACAAAAGAAAGAAAGAAAGAAAGAAAGAAAGAAGTGTTTGAGAAAGAAAGAAAGAAAGAAAGAATTTGAGACAGACAAAAGAAAGAAAGAAGTGTTTGAGAACGAAAGAAAGAAAGAAGTGTTTGAGAAAGAAAGAAAGAAAGAAAGAAAGAATAACTTGAAACGTACAAAAGAAAGAAAGAAAGTAAAAAAAAAAAAAACTCGTTCCAGTTCGTACGAAAGATTGAAATATAATGGATTCAGAGATATTCCAATGCGTACATGAATTGACTTGGCTGTTTAGGTCTATAAAAATCAAAAATATTTTGAAACACCCTGATGCAAATGATAATAATAATAATAATAATAAACCGATAACTTCAAAACATTACAATGGCTGGAAGTAGATGAAGGAACAAATCTGTTGCTGAGAGTTGTGCTCAAAGAAAAAGTTTTGGTAACTATGTCTCTATTTAAAAACATTGATTTTTCGTGTCTCGTAAAATCTTTTGCTTAACAGTTGTATTTAAATGAAGACTGGCTAAATCCCCAAAATTCATTTTCAGGTAAATTTTTTTGAGACGACGAAATAGATTTGTTTTAAATTTAGCCGCTCATTATCTCTTTATCATTTATGTGACAATTCTCTATCTTAGGAAATCAGTATTTGATGGAGCCTGAAAGTATTAGAATTTTCCCATCTTCCGTATAACTGAAACATATTAATAGCTTTGTATTTATTATAATATTTCCAGTTTAATGGAAATTTTAAAATTGGCCAATAAATAGAAAACAAAAAGATTACATGGGAATGATTTAAGTTATTAAATAAATCATAAGAGTAAGTAATTGGACTTTAACTAAGTTAAAACTTTGGGGTTTATTTTGTGACCTGCCGTTAATGAACAGTCTTATCATGACTGCCATCGGTCACATCTGTGTCAGGTGCGCTGATAATAAACAACCCCTGGGTCTGGTATAACCACAATATACCACCCATGATAAAATGTCAAATTCAAATATTACACAACGTGGGACCCAGGCCTCGGGCTTGGGTGTCATGATCGGCAGGTACTTTCTTGATAGCCAACATGGGAGACCTAATCGTCATCCTGCGAATGTTGGCTGTTCCCTTTTCAGGTACATAAATGGTGATTTAAGGAACCACATCAACCAGAGAACTAAACGGAAAGCATGGACTAGGGATGACAACCAACTAGCGCTACATGGCTATTTTAGGAGTAACCCCACACAAAGAGGATATAGGAAAAGAATGATGGAGATTTGGCAAGAACTTTCTAATTTTCAGACAACTAGTCAGAGACTTGCTGATCAAGTCAGAATAATAATAAAGAAGGATTGGTTTTCTGACCTTGAAATAATAGAAATACACCAAAAAATAAATGATCAACAAAGTGGTACTAATACATTACCTGGTACATTAAATAACAACAAACAAAAACAGCCCATCCGAAAGGAACCACCAACTTCGGAAAATGAAAACTCCACACAACCAAACACTGCACAACCAAACAAAACAGAACAAACACTATCACAAGAACAAAAGTTGAATCTAGAAAATTTAAAGAGAATTATGAACAGTGAAAAGATCACTTTACCATCATTAAGAAACGTTGAATGGAGAATAGTTAGGGCAGAGACAAATAAAGGGAATCGTGTAATGGTATACATATCAACGAATCATATAACCGAATTAAAGGAATTAACTTATGCAGGAGCGAAATTAGTTTGTGAGAAAATTGAAATCCCCTCAAAAAGCACGAAAGAAAAATCAAAACCAGGATGGCAATTACGACAAGAAACTCAGATAAAAAATCTATGAAAACAAGCAAAAATGATAAAACAAAAGTAAGACGCTGGAATGATTAGGAACAAAAATGAAAAGGTAACACGGGAAAAACTTACAATACAACTTGAGGAAATAAACCAGAAAGTACTGGCGAAAGAAGGAAGATTAAAGAGATATCGACAAAGGGTAAAACAATACAGACAAAACAGGACATTCCAAAACAATGAAAGAAAATTCTATCAACAGTTGGGAGGAGATTACAATAAAAAATACCCACAACCAGATGCAAAAGAAACCGAACGATTTGGGACCAAAATATGGCAACCAAAAAAGCATAATGAAAAGGCTGAAGGGATAAACAATATGACGAGGGAACTAGAAGGACTCGAAGGAGACCCGAAAGTGGAAATACACTCTGATTTACTCAAAACGACACTTAAAAATATATCAAACTAGAAAACACCTGGCCATGATGGAATACATGGTTTCTGGTTCAAGAAATTTACCTCCATTCTCGAAACTCTAGCACTAGAAAGGAATAAATGCCTCAAACAGCACCCGTACCAGAACGGAGGACCAAAGGAAAGACCACATTGATACAAAAGGACGCAAACAAAGGAACCCGCCCTAAACAATTACAGACCTATAACATGCTTACCAGCGATGAGGAAAATATTAACAGCACAAATAAGGGGAGAGATTTACTACACGCTAATAAGCTGAGGATTGTTCCCTGACAAGCCGAAAGGATGCTGGAAAGGATACAGAGGCACAGCTTAATTACTTTACATAGATCAACACATTCTAAATGAGAGCAGGACCAGACGGAAAAATTTGGCTATGACCTGGATAGACTACAAAAAGGCATATGATATGGTTCCGCATAGCTGGATAATAAACAGCCTCAAAATGTACAAAATATCACATGAAGTCATAAATTTTATCGACAAAACTATGGACAGTGGAATTGACAGCAGGCGGAAGAAGATTAGCCGAAGCAAAGATCCAAAGAGGTATTTTCCAAGGAGATACACTATCACCCTTACTATTGATAATTCCCATGATGCCACTTAACCACATACACAGAAAAGGCACAGCTGGATACAAGCTTAGTAGATCACAAGAAAAAATTAATCACCTAATGTACATGGATGACATCAAATTATTTGCAAAAAATGAAAAAGAACTGGAAAGTCAAATACACGCAGTTAGAATATACAGTCAGGACATAGGAATGGAATTTGGCATAGAAAAATGTGCTATGCCTATAATGAAAATTGGCAAACGACATCTAACTGACGGAATGGAACTACCAAATCAAGACAAGATTAAAACGCTCGCAGAAAACGAAACCTACGAATACTTGGGCATATTGGAAGCTGACACCATCAAACAAGTGGAAATGAAAGACAAAATTCAAAAAGAATATCTCAGGAGCACTAGAAAACTACTAGAGGCAAAACTCTCTGGCAGAAACCTTATCAAAGGAATAAATACCTGGGCTGTACCACTCGTTAGATATTCCGGACCCTTTCTCAAATGGACCAGAGACGAACTCAAACAAATGGACCAAAGAACAAGAAAGCTAATGACAATGCATAAGGTACTACACCCCAGAGACGATGTTGATAGACTATATGTTTCAAGAAAAGATGGAGGAAGAGGACTTGCAAGTATTGAAGACAGCGTTGACGCATCGATACAACGACTCGAAGACTATATGCAAAAACACGATGGAGGACTCATTACAACCATCAGAAACGATAATGATAACACAATGGACAACAGAATGACAATAACTAGGAAACAAAAATGGGACGGAAAGCAACTCTATTGACGTTTTAAACGACCGATGAACAACATCTCACACGAAAAAACCTGGACATGGCTAAAGAAAGAAAACTTTAAGAGAGAAACAGAATATCTCTTATAGCAGCACAAAACAACGCCATAAGAACCAATCAAATCAAAGCGAGAATAGATAAGACGCAGCAAAATAGCAAATGTAGGCTATGCGGGGACAGAGACGAAACCATCAATCACATAATAAGCGAATGCAGCAAGTTAGCACAGAAGGAATATAAGACTAGACATGAATGGGTCGGCAGATGATCCACTGGGAAATGTGCAAGTAATTTAAATTTGACCATACAAACAAATGGTATATGCACAACCCAGCACCTGTCTTAGAAAATAACACACATAAACTCCTATGGGACTAAACATACACATGGATCACCTAATCTCGGCCAGAACTAATTAAAATCAACAAAAAGAAGAGAACTTGCAAAATTGTCGACTTTACTGTCCCGGGTGACCACAGAATAAAACTGAAAGAATGTGAAAAGAAGGATAAGTACCTCGACCTTGCTAGAGAATTGAAAAAAATATGGAACATGAAAGTGACAATTATACCAATTGTAATTGGTGCGTTTGGAACAGTAACTAAAGGAACAGTAACTAAAGGAACAGTAATAAAGAGACTGGAGGACTTGGAAATTGACGGAAGAGTGAAGACCATACGACATTATTGAGAAAGGACGGAATACTGAGAAGAGTCCTGGAGACTTGAGGAGACTTGCTGTCACTGAGACTCCAGTGAAAAACCATCAGCGTTAGCTGATGTGAAAAAATCTAATGAGTAAATAATATTAAAACGAAGAAGAAGAAGAAAGAATCTCATAAATTGTCTTTAAATGTGTCTAAAAACCAAAGCTTTGTATCAAATGTCTGCTGGGTTAAAAGTATGTTTTATCCCTTGCACAGGACTAAGACCACACCAAAAAAAAAAAGGAGTCTCCTGCGTAGAACATTAAACTGTATTTGGTAGTGTTGCTCCAGATCTGGATTTTGGGGGGAGAGTGGACTCACTGTTCATTACCATTACTGCAAGCTCCTATAATTCAAAGTTCTAGCAACTGTTTGGGTGCCATCGATCGGTCAAAGATATTAAAATTTTTAATATTAAGAATTATTCATGTAATACAGAAATACTTTAAACCATACATCAGTGTACACATTATTCTTATTAGATTGAAATATTTCATATCATGTAACTATGTGCATAAAACCTCTTAAGAAACTTGCCCAGTCGGGTGGGCTGTAGAATACACCGACTGCACCTCTACAGAGGGGTAAGACAACCCCCCACAACGAGTGTCCAGATTAAGACACTAAACAATCTGATGCTGCGGTTCCAGTAATGCTGGAGCTTTGGGGAATGCAGAGTACTCCTTCATTGCCATGACTCCTAGGTCCACTCTAGCCTGGAGTGGTAGCACCTGATAGGGCCCTATGTATGGATTAAATAGAATTAAACTGCATACTTATGCTAAACTGAATTGTTTGAATTAGAACAGTTTGAATGAAGTGAATAGCTAGAAATAGAAATGTTTTTGGCAATTAAACTGTGCTTACATTTAAACAGCGTACTTATGCTAAACTGAATTGTTTGAAATGGAATTATTTTTGACACTGAAACTGTACTTACACTAAACTAAATTGTTTAAGGTAGAACTGTTTTGACATTTAACAGTGTGTAAACAAAATCTATACTTATACTAAACTGATTTTTTAAAAATTAGAACTGTTTGACTAAACTGAAATTTTTTGACAATTAAACTGTATAATAATGCTAAACTGAATTGTTTGAAATAGAACAATTTATTTGTATGAAAAATGGTTTTGACGTTATATACAAAGGTTGATATGCCATTAACCCAAACAACTAACCAATACAAAAATGTTAATATGAACGTGCAATGAATGCGATTTCCTAACCTCTGGGAATAAAATAACTCAGGACGAATTGAAATGCTATTAAAATCAATCAATTTTTGAATTAAAGGTATGTAAAAAACGAAAATACTTTCAGTTTTGTACCGAGTTATATGAGTAAATATCTACAGGATGAATACTGTAGAGTGATGGTTAATGAGCTAATATCTCTCACCATTATTGTTGAGTATTCACCAACTTATGTCTCACTGTTTGGTCTTTGTTTCAATGGAAAGCTCTTTTCGTCAAGTAAAGTAAACCTTAATTTAGTTTGAGACCCGTGGTTAATGATTACGATACGCACTGAGTGCTTCACTTGTAAGATTATTGTCAGCTATATATGTATAAATATAGTTTGGGATTGGGATTGTTAGCAAAATTCGCAAGCCATTGTAAGTTTGGCCACAAAAGGTTCTGGCGCCGGCATAGGTTAAACTTACTAAAGTTGTCTACAAAGAGTCACACAATGGGATATACACTTATATCTTTAATTCAATCGAGCGTATTTTTGAGGGTCAGAGGTGGACAAAAATAAGGCTGCTTCAAATCGAAGGAATTCTTTCGGACTGAAAAAGCGACACATGGAAAACCTGTTTAAGGGCCAGTCACCGTGGCGGTCACAAAAGATGTCAAATGTGAAGTAGGCATCGTCGGAAAACAACAAAATCGATTGCTGAAAGGAAACACGAACAATTACTTCTTCCCATAAGTCTTATTTTGGACAATTTCCTTTTCAGGAACAATTTACCAATTCCTTCTGTCTCTTCCCAAGACTCTACTTCCTTTTTAACAAGGGTATTTTCTTTCTTCTTTCTCGCTTTCCTTCCCAAATTCTTCCTTTTTGTTGACACTTATGCGATTTTCATTGAATTTTATTCTTTCTTTCTTTCTTTCTTTCTTTCTTTCTTTTGTTATTTCCTTCGTATTTTTTTCATTTGTTTTAACTCTGCTATTTTTCTATTTCATTTTTCGTTCTTTCTATCACCTATCTATGTTTTTTCTTTCATATTTCTTTTTTTTTCTGCCTTTTGTCTCTTTTCTCTTTCCTTGTTTATTTATACCTTTCTTGCATTATTTTCTTAGTATATTTCTTTCTTTCTTTCTTTCTTTCTTTCTTTCTTTCTTTCTTTCTTTCTTTCTTTCTTTACGATTTCGGCTCTTTTTTCTTCCTGTTTTCATATTTTTAAATTTCTATTTTGACTCTTTTTTTACTATTTATATTTTTGCTTGCTTGTTTCTTTCTTTCTTTCTTTCTTTTTTCTTTTTTTTTCTCGTTAATCTCCTTGTACTTTTTTCTTTGCATTTTTCTTTTCGTTTAACCTTTTACTTCATTTCCCTTCTTTCTTTATTTATTTATTCATTCATTTATTTTGTTACTTCTTTTTTATTTATTTCTTTTCATCGTTTATAGAGTCATTTTTCATTTCTTTCATTCTAAAAATCATTCTTCCTGAAATTTATTTTTTTTTCCTTCTGCAATCCATTTTTCTTTATTTTCTCATTTTTTTTTCTTTCTACTTTTTCTACTATTTTTTAAACATCATTTTCTTCTTTATCTTTCCTTCTTAGTTTTCGTTCTTCCTTTTCTTTCCTTCCTGCAATTTCCATATTTTTTCTTACTTTCCGCAGTTTCCGTTTCTTCTTGTAATGTTTATTCTTTCTTTCTTTCTTTCTTTCTTTCTTTCTTTCTTTCTACAATCTTTTTCCTATGATTATTTTGTTTTTTTTACTTTTCTTCATTCTTTCTTTTTTTTCTTCGTTTATAATTGCATTGTTTTCTTTCTTTCTTTCTTTCTTTCTTTTTTTCTTTCTTTCTTTCTTTCGTCGCTTCGCTTACTTTCTATCAGTCTTTCTTTCTTTATTCTTTCTTTGCATATTTCTACCCTCTTCTCCTTCTTTACTCTTTTACTTTTCTTCATTTTCTTCCTCTATACAACTTTTCTTTTTTCTTTCTTTTCGCAGTTTTTCCCTCCCCTTTTATTTCTTCGTTTACTTTCTTTCTTCGTTTACTTTCTTTCTTCGTTTACTTTCTTTGTAAAAATTCTATAATTCTTTTTCCGATGCGTACACGACGCAAACCTAATTTTTCTACTATTCATCCTTCAGACTTTCTTGCCTCGCCTTTTTACCGTCAAAACCCTGCGTGATTTATTTGCCAAAGGAACGATCGGGGTTTGAGGCTGGATGGGGCGGAAAACGAAAGGCAAAAGTAACGGGTAAAAAGTGGAGGTAAAGCAGTACCGTTTGGAAGAAAACTCTGAGGACACAAGCGACTATTCTGTCTGTGAAACCAAGCAGATATGAAGTGTACATTGTGTCGGTTCATGACGGAAATACATCGTCCAATGATTTAGAAGTCAGAAAACCAACCCACTTCCCTTTCCAACGACAAAAAAGCAAAAACAAAAAGAAAAAAGAGATAATAGTTTAGTTCATCTGTTTTTTCACCTTTTCGATAACTAAATTAAATTAGACGAAATTGGTGATACCACAGTTTAAAGAATGAAAACTTGCCCGACTTTTCAACATTGTCTTTAGAGCAATTTATATTGCCACCATGATAACAACCAACTTCCCTTCGTCCTTTCTTGATTGCAGGGCTTAGAATACAGGAACTGTATCTCCTACCGGAACCGGGCCATTGGCCTAATGAGTAGAATGTTTGCCAATGGTCCATGACGCCGGGTTCAATCCCGAGTCAAGTCATACCAAAGACTCAAAAAATGGTACTTGATTCCGCCTTGCTTAAAACTCAGCATTATAAGGTCAGGATCAAGAGTAAAGTAGAGCAATCAAGGGAATGGAGTAGCGCCCTCTCCTACTCCTTGGTGTAGTAACTATTGAAAAAGGAGCCTTCGGGTCGCCCTCAACTAAGTTCGTCAACTTTACTTATACCCTATAGAAGTATAAGACCCCCCCCAAAAAAAAGAGGTGTCCTGGATTTGACATTAACCTGCATCTGATGGTAACGCTTAAGTTGTAGTATCTGTATTGATCCCATCTATGGGTCAAATAAATTCCTTTGCAAATTATTCTTATTTGATAGGAATACTTTGACATGTAACAATGAATTATTTGGATTAAGAGTTGTTACTTGAAGCTATAATAGTTTACTAAGAATTATTATGAACGACGCAAATTTAAAAGTAAGTCAACTAAATGTTGTAAGTAAACATTACAAAAAGTAAACCAAACAAAACAAAAAAAACAAAAAAACAAGCAAAATGAATTAATGAAAAGTAAACAAATATATTCCTACAATCTCTTGAAATGAAATGTGTTGAATGTTGAACTCATCCGCTTGATACAAAGCGCTGAGCTCTAAGGCCCATATTTCAGGATCACAGAAATCAAGACGAAGATCGGCACCCGATCATTGATGGGATAGCTTCAAACAATGATTCAAGCAAAGTCTAATTTTGAAGAATAATTAATCTGGTATTCAAATGAACCCCTATTCCAAA
>OY757937.1:16526740-16569240 GCA_963585895.1 Sepioteuthis lessoniana | reverse complement strand
TCTTTCTTTCTTTCTTTCTTTCTTCTACACTTTCTCTTCTCCTGCTATTTCATCAAGCATCCATCGCTATTTTAACAACACTTTTCATGAATTTAAAGTCCTGAAGGAGGTTATTACAACCGAAATGTTCAATGTCGACTTTGATTATAAATTCATCAAATTTTGGATTATTCGTTTGTTCTACTTTTCTTCATATATATATATATATATATATATAGTAAATTGCGTCGTACAAGTCCTGAAAAGTCCTTATAGAACTAGGGGTCGACTTAAATGACAGGGTTAAAATGCAAATCTTTACTACATTGTGGTCAACCAGTGGAATAATTTTTCTAAAAATCCGTAAACACCATTTACCTCAACTTTAGTAGACTGCCACAAACATGTCCAATTTAAACCCGTGTTAATTAATTAATTAATTAACACAGGGATTAATACAAAATGATGAGTCTGTAATATAACTTTACATTGTATCAAAAACCGTTTCTAACAGCTGACGCACAGTAAACACAAACCAAAACGTCACAGTACCAAGACAGCCAGTCAGAAAACTACGGTATGTTATTTATCAACGTAATTTTATGATAGCCCAATTCATTGTAAATTCGTATCCTCATTTGGGCTTACCGGATAAGTTTTGATCGACTGAATATTTGGAGGCGGAGTCGACCTATACACCAAGTAGATTACTTAGAATTTTGAATTTTAGAATTTTGAGCTAAAAGTCTTGAGGTCGACTAATATGCCAGATCGATTTGTACGTCGAAATTTCATATATGTATATATATATATATATATATAATGACCCTTTTAATTTTTTAGGGCTCTTTCATTCAATTAATTTTTCTTTCAGCCTCAGTTTTGGTCTTCGTATTTTTCTTTTTCCTTTCTTTCATCTTTTTTTTTAATTATTTATTTTTCTTTTCTTTCCATTTCTGTCTCTGTCTGTCTGTTATTCAATGTTTTTTGCATTTTTCTTTTTTATAATCTTTAATTTGGTATTTTTTGTTTTTTTTCCTTTTCTTTCTTTCTTTCTTTCTTTCCTTCTCTGGTTTGTTTTTCCTGTTCTTCTCTTTTTTCTTTCTTTCTTTCTTCTTTTATTTTCTTTATTTCGTTTTCTTTTTTCATTTCTTCATTTTTTTAAAAATTTCTTTTTACTCTTTTATTTATTTTTCATTCGCGACTTTTTCTTATGTCAATCTCTGCTTCGTCTCTTCTTTTATAAGGGATCTTTATTTCTAATTGTCTGGTCACTTTTTTTCTTTTTTTATTTCTTTCTCCTTTTCTCTCTCTCTGTCTCTCTCTGTCTCTCTGTCTCTCTCTCTGTCTCTCTCTCTCTCTCTCTCTCTTCCATTCAATTTTTTGTCGCTTTTATTTATCTATTCTTTTCAATCTCAACTTTTTTCTTAGTTTTTTCTTCTGCTTTTTTTTTCTTATTGATCTTCATTTTAATTCCGTCAGGATTTTTCTTTCTTTCTTTCTTTCTTTCTTTCTTTCTTTCTTTCTTTCTTTTCCCACTTCAATTTTCTGAAATGAGGCTTTCCTATCATAATGATTTACACGATTCATTACCAATATACTTATTTTGGTTGTTATACTAATGGCATTTCGACTAATTTATCATCTGGTCTTCTTCAGGTGTCTTTTGTTATCATCTGTATTGATATATAATCGAAGTATTCCATATATCTATATTCTAAACAAGTGGACACTCGAAGTTGGTTGTGCACCCTCGGGTGAAGAGCTGTTTCTCTCAAATTTCTAAAAAAAATTCTTCTGGAGGAATGATTTTTTTTTTACTTCCTTCCTTGATTAATTAATTCCTTGCCTGAAGAAATAAATTTACTTGATGTTCAGACCAATTTTGCGGATGAATCATCGCCATAATAATTTGCTTGCACAGAATTTCATGGCTTCAAATATTTCTATCCTGTTCTAATTATTTTCAAGCAGATTTGTTTAGCCGACACGTGTAACCCTAACCGGTACAACCAATCAAGGTCAAAGTGAACATGGGATTATTGCACACTCCACACTCTCCCGGACTTCATAACTGTTACCTCACCACTGGTTGCAGTTAAGTGCCATACTGAAGACAGCCATTTATTTGGGGTGTCTTAATCCCCTGCAGAGGATGAAGCCTCAACAACAGGGAGGTCCTCGTGTAATGGTTAAAGCGCTGGACTGCGGAATCGTAGTAAGTGAGTTCGAACTCCAGTCCTGCTACAACGTTCACTTTCGCACCAATACCCTTGGGAAAGGTATAAACCCCCTTATTCTTCGAGCTGTGGGTTGAATAGTATCACTACTGTCCTTCTAAATGGATGGATTTGGCATTAGATATCCCAAGAATGTTGATATGCAATTAAACAAAACAAAACCAACAACAACAGAGTTATATATATAGTCATCCACAGACAGATCTGTTGCGTTCTATCAGAACTCATCAGTGTGGCTAGACGTATTAGCTGGGATCGAAACCCGATTGACTCAAACGCCAATCCAAGCTTCTAACCACTCAGCCACGAGGTGCCAGTAGTAGCGAAGTAAGTTTTTTTTAAACAGTTATAAATCACAATTACTATTGTTTACATACATCTTATATATATATATATATATATATATATATATATATATATATATATATATATATATATATATATATATATATATATATATCAGTTGTGATTGGTCAGTTGTTGTCAGAATAACGAAAAAATGAATATAAGGCTGACACCTCACTTTATCAGATAAATTTACCAAAATCTCGTTAGAATATCTTGAAATACTATAGATTAAATTTGTTAAAAAAATTTTCCGTTGACTTCAACCACGACCCCTCGAAAAATTTGGAATCTCCAGCAGGCTTCTCCGACGGTCTCTTTGTTTAAATTGGTAAATTGGGGTGTTATCTGTACCTTCAGTTCATATTTTGTGATGCCTAGAATTTTGTTAGTCTCATGCTCAATTGCGCGCCACGCATAATCAATGGGACTGTAATCTGGGAAGTTAGACGGCTAGATGTAAGAGGTGATGTGGTCACTAAAATTTTCTGACCGTCAACATTGGGTTCTCTTGATCATGTAAAACGGCGCTGAGTTCCGTTGCCTGGTGTAAGATCTACCAACCACCCTCTCGATCCAGGGCACCACTACCTCCGCAATTCATATGATATAGGCCTCCGTGTTGAGTCTGAGGCCAAGTAGGAAGATGAACAGAAGCATATGATCACCATTATTAGTGAATACTACAAACACCATGTGGACTGAGAGTTATTCTGTGAGTTCACCATCTGATCTTTTTCATCTAAGAAATATCAAAGCATGTTCGAATGGAGGAGCTACTATAGTTTGTTGAAAAGATTTGCTGCGTGTTCCTTCTTCTTGTCCTTCATTGTCTGTAATAAAGAAATGGCCTATTTTCATCTTGCATGAAAGATACTGAACGTTTTCATGCACTATCTGCCTGATACGAACCTTAAACACTCCAATGTCGCTGGCTATGGACTTCATAAAATATAGGGATTATTGTCAATTATGGCCTGGATCATACCAACAAATTCAAGAGCTCTTTTCTTAACAGAACTATCAAAGTGAAGCTTCCAAGCTGCCGTACCTTCATAATCACTCTTGGACTCATCCAACTCTTTTCGAAATTTCTGCACTGTAAGCAGATCGACACCGAAACTCTCTGAAATTTTCATATGGGATATTCGACAGTGAATACTAACAGTACAGCAACTGGAAATTTGAATTGCAATATGGTGCTGTTTTCTTCACTGATTGTACCCAACTGAGTATAGTTTACTGCATTGTAAATAAAACCTGAAATAAACAAAGCATTTCCGTGAAATTAACAATTTGAAATAACGACACTATCATATATATACATATATATAGAGAGAGACAGAGAGACAGAGAGAAAGAGAGAGAGAGAGAGAGAGAGAGAGAGAGAGAGAAAGAAAGAGAGAGAGAAAGAGAGACCGAGGATAGTCGGACCAACTCCACGCTATCCTAATACTAAGCATTCTTTATTCATAAACAAAGCAAACAATATCATCAATATATATATATATATATATCTCTGTGTGTGTGTGTGTGTGTGTGTGTGTGTGTGTGCGGCTCATTAAATAAGTTTCCAGACTTTTTTCGTATGGGCACTTTTATTGATAGTACACACATGAAACTCTAGTCACCTTCGAAGTAATCTCCTCCGGCCGCAATGCGGTTGTTGTACCGTTCCAACAACTTCTCGAAGGCCCCATGGAAGTCCTCTTGTGTGAGTGTGTCAATGATCTTTGTCACAGCCTCTTTCATCTCCTCAATTGTCTCAAAACGACAACCTCTGAGCTTAGGGAATAAGCAAAAGTCACAGGGAGCAAGGTGTGGACTACAGGGAGGCTGAGGAACTGTCTTGATGCCCATCTTGGTTAAATAGTCTGTGACAAGGATGGAGATGTGGACTGGTGCATTGTCCTGGCGTAAATGCTACTGACCCGATTTGAAGAGTGCTGGCCTCTTCTCAAGGAATCTCTTCCTGAACTCCCTTAAAACCTCAACATAGAAACCCTAACCCTAACCCTTTGGCCAATCAACTCTGGTGTATTGACTTCCTTACTCAGTCCACACTTCTCATCATCCCTGCCTTCCTTGAATCTCATATGGCACTCAAAAACTAATGCTCAATTCACCAACTGTGACAATCAGACTTTAGCAGGGTATATTCCAATTCCTGCTGTAGCTGTTCCTTTGAAGCTGAAATCATAAAGATTGGTCAGTCATCTCAAAAGATGTATAGCAATAACATACTGGATTTTCAAGAGTCTACGACAATTTTAAATGCCTGTACAAAAAAGTCTGGAAACTTATTGAAGGCACCACGTATATATATATATATATATATATATATATATATATATATATATATATATATTTAATTTTTGGTCCAGTTAAACCGGAGTTGGGAGTAATTCCATCAGGACAAGAAGTTATTCAAGCATGAATATTTAAAATTTTCCTGGTAAAGAGCTCAATGTACCAATAATACAGAGCAATAAATTCTTTAAGAAAAACAACGAAACCGGTCACATGTGACCGGTTTCGTTGTTTTTCTTAAAGAATTAAAGTAAAATATATATATATATATATATATATATATATGTACATGTCATGTTGTGGACGAACTAGTTTGCCCTCGTATATTTTAGATAAAGTTAAATAAGTACATTTCCTAAAATTAATGTTTATATTCTTCTATCTTATCATATCAAATATTACACACGCACGCACACACACACACGCGCGCACGCACACATACACCCACACACATAGTGCTTCATACCGTCATACGTTTTGCAATTATTCAATTTTCTAATCAATAATATTTTTTATATATAATACGACTTCCGATTAAACAAGACGCCACAAAAAATGCTTGAAAGGTAGATCAGAAAAATAATATGTGTTCTTGTATGTTAATTAAAATTTAGGCAATAGAAGCCGAAAGGGATATGTAATATTTCGGGTAAAAATAATCGCAAAATGTACTTATTCACATCTATTCGGATACATGGATAGATAGATAGATAGATAGATAGATTGGTTTAGTTTCGTTTCTTTGTTTAAAGATATTTTACCCTTCTTTGGTTATTTTGTGCCAAATCCATCCAGGCAGAAGTACAGCAGTGATAATATTTGATCCATAAATAACATTTAATCCAAAAATAATATTTAATCTATAAATAATATCTAATCAATAACTTTTATTCCATAAATAATATCTAATCTAGGAATTATATTTGATCCATAAATAACATTTAATCCAAAAATAATATTTAATCTTTAAATAATATTTAATCAATAAATAACTTTTATTCCATAAATAATATCTAATCTAAGAATAATATTTAATCCATAATAACATTTAATCCATAAATAATAAAGTAAAATAAAGCTAGCGACCAGAGTCAATAGCTACTACACCGAGATGTAGGGGAGGGCGAAACTCCATTCCCTGGATCACTCTATTTTACCCTGGATACGTACCTTATATTGCTGTGTGTTAAGCAAGGAGGTACCATTTTAAAAGTCTTTGGTATGATGCGACCCGGGATTGAACCCAGGTCTCCCGGACCATTGGCGAACACACTACCCACTTGGCCAATGAGCCGGTAAATGATATATAATCCATAGATAATACCTAATCCATAGATAACATTTTATCCATAAAGGATATTTAATCGATAAATAACATTTAATCCATAAATAATATCTAATCCATAAATAATATTTAATTTATGAATAACATTTAATCCATTAACTATATTTGATCCATAAATAACATTTAATCCATAAATAATATTTGATCCACAAATAATGTTTAATCTATAAATAGCGGAATTAGTTGTTCATGCCTTTTCCAAGAGTTCCATTAGTTTGAAAGTGAAAATAGCGCGACTGGGGGTTTCAACTCGCTTGATGTGATGTTACAGTCAATCACTTTAAATTTACCCTTGAAAATGACCATTGACAGTGGAAAGCACAAAAAGAGAAGAATCTTCAGAAAAAGTTTATCGAAAATTAATCCAAACTTAATAGAAAGCATAAGGCACCTAAAATAAAATAAAAACTACGATATAAAAACACAGTTTGTGGTTTTTAACGAAATATGCTTAAGAGAAAAACTAATGTTTAAATATCCCTGATATTTTCATTTCACCATTTACGAGTTTTTCGTATCATTGTCAGCTGGTGATCTTCATTGGGATATGAATAACAGCAAGTCTCCTCCAGTTTCAAGGACTCTTCTCGGTATTAAACACGATATCAACGACGCTGTGGTCTGTTTTGTCTCGATTCTTCCACTGATGTCCAGTCCCACCAGTCTATTTTCTAAGTCCTTAAGAACTCTTCTATAGCGCGCCAACTATTATTGGTAACACAGCCACCAGATATTCCAAAGTTTTTTTTGTCTCCCTCGTAAGTATTTGTCTATCTTTTATTTTCACTGTGGGGTCTTCAGGAATAGCAAAATTCACTTGATGACAATTTTTTTTTTGTCTTTTTTTTAAATGTTAGGTCTGATCTTCTAGCTGAGATTCGATGATCTGCTTGTATCTAAAAATCCTGTCTCATTATCATGAAGAATTCTGGTTTGTGAATATAACATTTGGTACTATTGTCAAATTTGAACCTCTTGTACATTTCCCTGTGGATCATCTTTCACACTGAGTCGTTCCTCGTCTTTTTGCGATAATTTGCAGCATTCACTTATTATGGCATTTACGGTTTCACATCTATCTCCCAAAAATCGCGCACTTGTTATTCTGTTGTCATAAGGACTAATAATTATTTATTAGTCCTTATGACATTATAATTGATTACAACAGAATAAAGGAGGTGCCCGTGGTGTAATGGTTATCGTCGCAGGAACTGGACACGGCAACACAAGTTCAAATCCTGGACAGATTGCATTTCACATAGCACTAATACCCTTGGGAACGGTATGAATCCAATTATTCTCCCTCCAGCTATGGGTAAATAGTAGAGCAGACTAGGTTCTTCAGCCTTGATGAGGCAACTAGTCTAGGAGAAGGAAAACTCTGAATTCAAACCTGTTAAACTCCGCTTTAAAAAAATTGACCTTGGGTCATATCCTCCTGAGCAGAGGGGTTGGGTAAATATGATAAGGACTAATAATTATTATTCCTTATGACATTGTTTTCGGTTGCCATTAAAAGAGATTCATTTTCTTTCTTGAACTTTCCCCTTCTTAGCCATTTCTTCTTGCGTGAAAATCTTCCCAATTTTTCCCTAGAAGTATAGTTGCTTTTCTTCTTACTTTTGTTTTCTAGATTTTGTTGTTTTTATTTTTGTCCTTCAGTTGCCATTGCTGTTGTAATATAATGGCCAAGGGATTTCGTTTTATGCCTTTGGGTTTAGTTAGGCTGAGAACCTTTCGGCTCAGTGGATGGGTTACTTAGGTGCAACATTAACACAGGTGTTCACGCGCGTGCGGGCGGAGCGGACGTGTCATTCATTGATGTCACAATAGCCCGAGATGGGAAACGGGGCTAGCAAGTGCGAATGACGTCACGCACCGGAAGCGCGCGGAGGATTTGGGGAATTTTGAAGAAAGTTAGTTGAGTTGAGAACTGGACATCACGAACGAGAAGGGTTGACTTTCGCTTGCTGGCGGAGGCTTTGGGCAGGTGTCGCACGAGATGGGGGACAGATGAAAAAGCCAAAATAGAAAGAATGTGTATCTCTTTGCTTATGTCGAAGAACCTTTAAACTCAAAGGTAATAAAAAGTTACGTACCTGAATTAAGAAGTCTTAAGTGTTTTTCGTGTTTCGAGATTCCTATGTTCTATGTTATATATATATGAACATTATATGTCCATTTCACACATAGCCGTATCTGGCTATGGTATACTGTGAGTGGCTGCTACAATTAGTCTTTCTTTAGTATTTTTAATGTACTCCTCGAGTTCTTGTATTAAATCCTCAATTATGGTAAATTCTCCTCTTTCTCCTTTTCTAGACGTATATTTTGTTTACGTCATCTCTCGGGTGTAAGGTCTTTCGCATCGTCATCAATTTCCTTGCCCTTTGGTTCATTTCTCTGACTTCCTCCGTTGTCCATTTTAAGAATAGCACGGAGTATCTTACAAGAGGGTCTGCCGAGGCGTTTAATCCTTTAATGAGATTTCTGCGGTAGAGATTGGCTTTGAGAAAATCCTTGTTCTTCAAAACTATTTTTTTTTTCTTATATTTTCAGTTTGATGTTGTCTGCTTCCAATATTCCCGATTACTTTCTTGATTTGATATTTCATTTCCTTCGGGTTTTTTTTTTATTTTCCCTTTTTTCATTATCAACATGATAGATTTTTAATGTCAAATTTCATTCCTGTGTTCTGCCTGTATATTCTTAGGATTTTACAATTATTATTCTCCTCTTTGTGAGTTTTTGGTGCCAGCGTTGACTGGTAGACTTTCACTGAAGTATAAAAGAGAGCAAGTTTCTTTGATTCTTTTAATTATTCTATCCGATCTCAACAATGGTCTGAAAGGTCTGAAAGGTTTCTATTCTTTCTCCGATTTCCAACTGGCCCAATCTTCATTCTAACCTTTTCAGGACCGTTCCAAGTGCAATAATTACAATTAATATCATCTTCCCCCACCGTACTGTTTTTAGTTTTCTGCTGAGATACATTTATTTAGCAATGATTTCACTTTATTTTACGTTCACTTATTATTATTTACTCATTAGAGTTTTTGACATCAGTGTTAGCTGATGGTCTTTCACTGGAGTTTGAGTGACAGCAAGTCTTCTCAAGTCTCCAGGACTCTTCTCAGTATTCTGGCCGTTCTCAATTATGTAATAGCTTGGATGGTCTCCACTCGTCCGCCAACTTCCAAGTCCTCCAGTACCTTTAGTAAACCTTTACTTACTGTTCCAAACGCACCAATTACAATTGGTATAACTCTCACCTGCATGTTGCATTGTTTTTTCAATTCTCTAGCGAAGTCGAAGTACTTATCCTTCTTTTCACATTCTTTCAGTTTTATTCTGTGGTCAGCCGGGACTGCAAACTCGACAATTTTGCAAGTTCTCTTCTTTTTGCTGATTATTATTATTATTTACTCATTAGAGTTTTTCACAAATTTATTAGCTGATGCTTTTTCACTGGAGTTTGAGTGACAGCAAGTCTTCTCAAGTCTCCAGGACTCTTCTCAGTATTCTGGCTGTTCTCAATAATGCTGTTTTTTGGATGGTCTCCACTCGGCCGCCAACCTCCAAGTCATCAAGTCCCTTTATTATCAGTAGTAGTATTTACTCCTTTGAGAATTTTTCATACCAGCGTTAGTTGATGTCTTTCACTGGAGTTTGAGTGATAGCAAGTCTCCTCAAGTCTCCAGGACACTTCTCAGTATTCTGGCCAATCTTAACAATGCTGTAGTTTGGATAGTCTCCATTTATCCTGTTATTTCTATGTGCTCCAGTCCCTGTACCAATACTTTGGTGATTGTACCAAGTGTACCAATTACAATTCGTATAGTCATCACTTTCATGTTCCACAACTTTTCAGTTCTTTAGTACTTATCTTTCTTTTCGCTTTCTTTCAATTTGTGGTCAGCCGGAACTGCAAATTCTACTATACGGCAGGTTCTCTTTTTTGTATGACGATTACTAGATCTGGTCGTCTGGCCGAGACGAGATGATTCGTTCGTATCTCAAAGTCCTATAGAATTTTGAGCATCTCATTTTCCTGGACGGATTACGGATTGTGCATATACTACTTGTTTGTATCGTTCAATTTAAACTTCTTGCACAATTTTCTGTGGATCACTTTCCCTACCCAGTCGTGTCTAGTCTTTTACTCTCTGTGTGCTAATTTACTACATTCGCTTATTATATGATTGATGGTTTCGTCTCTATCACCGCATAACGTACATCTGCTATTTTGTTGTGTCTTGTCTATTCTTTCTTTGACATAATTTGATCTTATGGCGTTGTTTTGTGTTACTATCAGAAGAGATTCAGTTTCTCTCTTAAGGTTTCTTTTTCTTAGCTACGACCAATTTTTTTCATTTGAGAATTCACTTATTGTCACTTTAAATGTCCCTACAGTTATTTTGCTTCCCATTTTTGTTTCCTGGTTATTTTTATTGTGTTGATGCTTGTATTGTCTGTATTGTTTCTGGTGGCTATAACCAGTCGTCCTCCGTGCTCCTAGTCATTGTATCGATGCATCGAAGCTATCTTGAATGCTGGCGAGTCCTTTTCCTTTTTTTCTTGACACATGCAGTCTATTTACCTCATCTCAGGGATTCAAGGTCTTATGTATTGTCATGAGGTTTTTTGTTTTCAGGTCCATTGGATGAAGTTCTCAGGTTCATTTTGCGAATGGTCCCGAGTATTTTACAAGGTGGTGGGCACCCCGAGTTATTATTATTATTATTCCTCGCGTGTTTTTCACACTAGTTTCACACTGATTGTCCTTCATTAAAATCTAAATGCCAGTAAGTTTCCTCTGGTCATTTATTCGTGTTCATGGTTCCCACTGTTACTGGCACTTTTGTAGATTTAAGGTGCCATGTTTTCTCAATTTCTATCCTGCCCTATCGGCTGGGCTGTCGAATACGCTGACTGCACTTCTGCTGTGGGGTAAGACCCCGCACCTCCAACGCGGCCACCTGTTGGCCGTGGATGGTGACCCGTGATACTTAAGGGCGAGATCCTGGTGGTTAACCATTGCGATGGTTAAAAAAACACAAAATACTTGAGGTAAAATACAAGAGGAATGTGTCTTTCCTGGAAGTAAGGAAAACTGTAGAGACCTACTTAGGAGAAAACAGCTCCGCTTCTGTTGCTCTGAGGGTGGACACAATCAATCAAAAGAACTCTCGTAAAGAAAGAACTCTCGTAAATAGAACTCTCGTAAATAAATAGAACTCTCGTAAATAGAACTCTCGTAAAGAAATTGATCCAGTTGGAACCGAATGATTGGCCAAAGTTTCATGAGCCCCTGAAAAAACAATACTCGGCCGAATTTTACTCAGTACCAATTCAACAAGTTAAGAATAAAGAGAAATCTAATCAGGTAGTCCTAGCAAAAACCCACATAGGATCTACCACTCTGACTTGAACTCCTCCTCTAAAAAGTGCAAAATCTCCCCCAACAAAATATCACTTATATAAGTCTGTAATCCGTCTACCAAAAACCGTCAAAACAAACTAAAAACTCTCCTTCTAAAAAACCAGAACAACTTAAACGAAAACCACAAGTTCCCATTGGCCAAGCTGGAAAAATACAGATGAACACCGAAGTGAACAATTAAAGACCAAGAAGCGCTTTCAAACTGCCCTCAACCAAATTCCATACAGTCCCCTCAACATCATGAATTAAGTCACCTATAGGACTCAATAAATAGTGCAATTCTCAAGTTTTGACAAAACCCCAACAAAAAACCTACAGTATAGAAAGTATGGATAGTGACGCAGACTGTATAGTTGCCACCCTATAAGATCTATAAGAGATCATAAATAACTAAAATACTTGAAACCATTTAGAAGTGGGCAAACAGATAAGTTCACTCTCCTTTTTAAATGTTAATCTCTTATATATCATACATATCTATTTAAATGTGTGCAAGAAAATGACATGTCAAATTGTTACTGTTGCTTTGCAATTCTCGAAACCATTTAACTGTGTGCAAACAAAGGATTAAAAATAAATAGAATGGTTTGTATTAGAAATACTTGAAATCATTTTAATTGAAGAAAAATGAGCTTGTTTAAAAATGTTATCAATAAAATGTTTATAAATCATATGAATTTAATGAACAAGTCTAAATACGATTTTGCATTAAACAACCTGCAATGTTTGATATGACATAGAACCAAACAAAATTACGAAAAATAGCCCTTTAACTCTCTGCAAACAAATGGCTGATGTTAAATTGAATTGTTAGTGTTAGATAGCAATACTTGAAACCATTTAATCGTGGACAAACAAATGAGCTCTTGCTTGTTTAAAATATTATCTCTAAATTATTTGTTTGGAAATATAAGGTTTAATATATGCAAAGATAGAATTTGTCATTAAATAACATACAATGGTTGATATGACATAACACTCAACAAAAATATATATAAAAACAATCAGCATCTGAAAGTTATTGGATAAAATAAACAGCCCAGAAATTTACACCATGAATAAATATTTGAAATTATGAAGCCTTTGAAACTTACAAACTTTTATCAAAATGACTTAATTCGGCTTTAAATAACCCGAAAAGGGCTGATACTCTATAAAAACAAAACAAGTAAACCAAACCTTTTAGAAGAGCCACCAATGTTCTATGCGTATCAGATTGCATACAGAATAAGACATGTTTTCATTGATTGAATTGATCAGGCCTCTAAAAGAGAAACATTTTACAAGACAAGCTGTAAGAAAGAACTATTTAAAAAAAATACAATGACCTTCCTAAAAGCAGCGGGGGCAATATGGGAAAATTTAAACATCTGACCAATAAGAATATAAACAATACCAAAGTATATAAAAACAAATCAGTATCTGAAAATTATTGAATAAAATAAATAGGATAGAAATTTACACCATGAATAAATATTTGAAGATATAAAGATAATGAAACATACAAACTTTTATCAAAATGACTTAATTCGGCTTTAAATGATCCGAAAAAGGTTGATACGCCGTAAAACAAAACAACAGACCAACGACCCGATCAATTTCTATATCCGAGTCTTTGACATATCTGACATATCAATAAGAATGTATGGTTTTTCTTTTATAGTCCTTAACCACTATTACAGGTCAATTGCTCTTTTCGATAGCAAAGTCCTAGAGAATACTAGTATTTTTTAGCTTCTGTTATTGGTTCTGTTTGATATTTTTATCATATTGTTATACTCTTTGTGGGTTTTTCATATCAGTGTTAGTTAATGTTCTTTCTCTAGAGTCTAATTAACTGCAAGTCTCCTCAAGTCTCCAGGACTTTCCTCAGTATTTTAGTCAGTCTTAACAATGATGTGGTTAGTATGATCTCGATTCTTCCTCTGATTTCTGATTTTTCCAGTCTTTTTTTTTCTCGCCCCTCGGGACAGTTTAAAACACAACTGCAGCTAAAGAATACGGATGTAACTGGCAAGACACATTCTTGTTAATTGGCTGCGCAATTATAATGACTAGTTAATTTTGCGACACTTGTGAGCGATATGGACAAATGGCTCAGTTGTAGAGTTTCGACTCTGCAATCTGTGATCATTGGTTTGCTCTCCCGTGGTGATGAGACCTAATAAGATCGAAACAGCAGTCCAGTGTTTCCTTATGTCGTGCGTAAGTGTTCGTCGGATTTTCTGGTCATGGTGATTCAATTTATAATATAATTCCTCAACATAAAAAAGAAAATGTAAATTAACAACTACAGCTATTTTCAATTCTTTGGCAAGGTACAAATATTAGCCTATCTTTGAGCTTTCTTTGTTGTTCACCCTGTGATCGACCGAGATGGTAACATCTACTTGATAGAAAGTTCTTTTTTTCTTGTTAATTAACAAAAGTTCTGATCTTCTGACGGGAATTAGGTGATCCGTTTGTGCCTCAACAGTCTATTCTTTTTGTGCCAGTTTGTTGTATTTGTTTATTATGTGATTAAATGTTTCATCTTAATCTACACTTAACCGATGCTCGCTATTTTGTTGCATATCATCAATCTTTGTTATGGAGGTGCCCGTGGTGTAACTGTTATCGTCGCAGGATGTGGACACGACGACACGAGTTCAAATCCTGGACGAGCCTGAATGCATTTCACATAGCACTAATACCCTTGGGAAAAGTATGAATCCAAATATTCTCCCTCCAGCTATGGGTAAATAGTAGGGCAGACTAGGTTATTCAGCCTTGGTGAGGCGACTAGTCAAGGAGAAGGAAAACTCTGAATTCAAACCTGTTAAACTCCGCTTAAAAATTGACCTTGTGTCATATCCTGCCCGAGCGGAGGGGTTGGTAAATATGATCATCAATTTTTGTTTCGATATAAAAAAGGTAAGTGGATGACTGTAGTCGACGATGAGCTGAAGGCTCCCTCTTCAATAGCTGCTACACCGAGGAATAGGAGAGGGTGCAACTCCTTTCCCTGGATTACTTCAATTTACCCTTGATTCGTACCTTATAATGCTGAGTGTTAAGCAAGTGCCATTTTTGAGTTTTTGTAATGACTCGACTTGGGATTGAACACCGGTCTCCAGCGCTATTGGCGAACACTCTACCCAGTAGTCCAATCGTAATTGGTCATTATTATCATTATTATGCTACTGCTTGAGAGTATTTCATGCCAGCGTTAGCTGATGGTTTTTCACTGGAGTGACAGCAAGTCTCCAGGACTTTTCTTAGTATTCCAGATGATCTTAATAATTGATGGTCTCTACCTGTCCTCTTAATTTCAAGTTTTCCAGTCATTTTAACAAAATCCTTTGGGGACTGTCCCAAGCACACTAATTACGATTAGTATCACCGTCACCTTAATATTTCTTATTCTTTTAGTTCTCTAGCAAGGTCTAAGTACTTATCTCTCTTTTTGCTTTCTTTTATTTTCACTCTGCAATCTGCCGGAGGGAAAAAGACCAATATTCGACAGGTCCTCTTGTTTTATTGACTATCATTTGTTCTGGTCGTCTAGCCGAAATAAGGTGATCTTTTTGTATCTCAAAGACCCAGAGACGTTTGTCACTCTAAATTTCTAGGACGGATTCTGGGTTGTGCATCAATGACATGTTCGTTTAAAATTTTTGGCAAACTGACCCATCTAGTCACGCTTTGTCTTTTACTTTCTCTGCGCTAATTTGCAGCATTCGTTTAATATATAATTGATCGTTTCGTTTCTATCAACATGAAACCCACATTTACTATTTTGTTGTTTGTCCTGATGGCGTTGTTTATTATTATTATTATTATCATTATTATTATTATTATTATATATAAGTACTTGCTTTAAAATGTTGTATGAAGAATATTTACCAAAAGTTATATCTTTTAACAAAATTGTATTTAAACTCCTAGCGAATTTTTCACACCAGTATTTGCTGATGGTCTTTCACTGGAGTGAGTGACAGCAAGTGTCTTTAAGTTTCCAGGACTCTTCTCAGTATTCTTGCCGATCTTAACATTGCTGTAGTCTGGATACTGTCAATTTGTCCTCCGATTTCCAGTGCTTCCTGTTCTTTTTTCGGAGTCCATGGGGAGCGTACCAAGTGTGTCATTTACAATTGGTATCAGTGTCAACTTCATGTTCCATAGCTTTCTGTGGTTTCTGGCAAGGTCTAAGCACTTGTCTCTCTTTTCACTTCCTTTGATTTTCACTCAGTGATCCGCTAAAATCCACTAGAAGGCAAGTTCTTTCCCTTTTTTTTTTTTTTTTTTTTTTTTTTTTTTTTTTTTTGTTAATTAGCACTCGATCTGGTTTCCTGGTCGGGATTAGACAAGCCGGTTGCATCTCCAAATTATGATTTTTGCTCTTTTAAGATTTTTTTCACACCACCGTTAGCCGATGATTTCTTACTAGAGTTTGAGTGACAACAAGTCCCTTCAAGTCTCCAGGACTCTTCTCCGTATTCTGGCCAATCTTAATAATGCTGTAGTTTGGATGTTTCCACTCGTCGTCTTAATTCCAAGTCCCCCAGTCATTGTACTAATCCTTTGGTAACTGTACCAAGAGTACCAATTAGAGTTGGTATCATTGTTACTCTCATGATCCATAGTTTTTTCCGTTCTCTAGCAAGGTCCAGGTACTTATCTTTCTTTGCGCTTTTAATTTTATTTTTTGGTCAACCTGGACAGCAAATTCCACAATTCGGCAAGTCTCACTTTTTCTTTTTCTTTTTCTTTTTCTTTTTTTTTTTTTTGTTGTCTAGTCATCTGGCTGAGATTAGGAGATTTACTTGTTTCGCCAAATCCCAGAAAATATTGTGCGTCTCATTCTCTAGGAGAGATGTTAGGTTGTGCATATATCATTTGTTCGTCTGATCAAATTTATACTTCTTGTACAATTCCCAGTGGATCACCTTGCCTACCGAGTCGTGTCTAGTCTTATACTCTCTTTGTGCAATTTGCTGCATACACTTATTATGTGATTGATTGTTACGTCTCTATCACCATATAATCTACACTAGCTGTTTTTTTGCGTCTTGTCTATCTTTGCTTTGATATGATTATTTAATTTTCAATTTTATTTTCGTTTTCTTATAAATTTTCACCAGGTTCTAGGGTGAAGGAAAGTTGTAATTATATGTATTCCATGTATTTATATTTTTTGCTATTTCTTTTGGGGGATAATTTTTCAGTCATATGAGAAGGAGATGAGCAGTGCTGTAAAGTGCATTTTTTGTGTGTTTCATATAGGCTGGAACTATGTTACCATCTCGGTCGATCACAGAGTGAACATTAAAAAAAAGCTCAAAGATAGGCTAATACTTGTACCTTGCCAAAGAATTGAAAAAGCTTTCGTTGTTGATCTACATTTTCTTTTTTATTGCTTGGAAAAAAGATTGACTCCGACTTTAAATAACCCAACAAGAGTTGACATGCCGTCAAAACAACCAACATCAAAACAACTTTAGCCGTCGTTAACTAACACATATTTTAATATGAATAACTTTAGATTTTTAGATTGTTGCAGTCATTGCATAAGCATGTTTTCTATCGAGGCTAAATTTGTTGGTGCATGATTTTGCAAAAGGCTATATTGCACAGGAAAACCATCTTCGTGAATCTGTAGACATAGCGGTAAGTAATCATCATTTTGCAGAGAACAGAGAGGCAAGCAAAACACAGCAAAAAGATATTTCAACCCAGTTTTAGGCGAAGACAGACAGACAGTTACACACAGACACATATGCAGAATTAAATGCATTTACACTTGCAGACACATTTTGTATAACGCCGTGTGCAAACCTCCGCCATATTGTAATAACTTGTCGACCGCTTCCGGCGAACCGGAAGTGAAAAGCTAGCATGTCTTCTTTAGCAAAACACGTAGCAGTTACAAGAAGTATTTGTTCGGCATGGAATATACAAAATGGATAATATTCCGACGATTTATCATTTTCTTTTTTTGTTTTTGTTTTTTTGTTCGAGCATGTGAAGATGACTGTATGTACTTTGTGGTATTTCTCTACTTGTTTGTTTCTTAATTTTTGTTCTTTTTCTGAGTGTTCAGTTTTCAGTTTTATTGTAAATGTCTCGGTAGAAAGAATCTTTTGTTCGGCGTGTCACGTTTCGACAACTGTTCTTTGGCAAACGATGCGAAAAAGAGGCAAGAACGCGTATATGACGAGGATTTTTCACATCCATTGCATTTAGGATTTCAAAAAATATTCGCTGTGAGCATGCAGACATTAGAATGCATAAGTCATCGCTTCTGGTGTTTTTTCTAAATATCTCAATATCTCACGTTAGAAGAAAACATATACCCACCACTAACATCTATATACCCTAAGTAACAGTTATCAATACGGATATGGATATATATATATATATATATATATATATATATATATATATATATATATATATGTGTGTGTGTGTGTGTGTGTGTGTGTGTGTGTGTTCAAGGTCATCGGATGCTGCTAGAACCTGTCCATCTGTCCAGGATGTATTTCTAAATTAGTCAGATAGTTTACCTAAAGGAATAAAGCAATTTCCAAAACAATTTACAACTTAATGATAACTTGGGTGGGGTCATTTTTGTAATCATCCAAATTCTCCAGACTACTTGAAACTATGTGCAAACAAATCCTATTTATATTTCCTGCGGTTTTTTCACACCAGTTTTAATTGGTGGGTTTTTCTCATTGGAGTCTGAGTGACAGCAAGTTACCGCCAGGTCTCCAGGATTTATTTAAATGTGTTTTTGGCCCAGAGATCTTGGAGATTTTTAGACATTCTATAATCTACGTTTCCGGGTTAATTCCGAATCAGTTTTGTTGTCTATCAATATTTTTCGTCCTCGTCTTTACTTCTTTTAAAAATTGTTGATCTGTATATGATACCAAGCTATGGGTTAAATAGTATCACTTCTGTTCTTCTACAAAGATAGCTTTGGCATTAAATAACCTATGAAGATTGATATTCCATTAAACAAAACAAAACATATTTGGCGGGGGGGGGTCTTTCGGTATCAAAGCGGTTTTTCTTTTTGTCATTTGTTCGGGTCACCTTCCTTCCCTAGAAATGTACTTTGATGTCGCTATTATTATTATTATTATTATTATTATTATTATTATTATTATTATTCCTTTTCGAGTTTTTCATCCAGCGTTAGACGATGGTTAGAGTGACTGCTAGTCTTTTCAAGTCCCCAGGACTCTCTTCAGTGTTTAGACCGATATTAACAATGCTATATATATAGTTAGGATGGTCTCCACTCGTGCTCTTATTTCCAAGTCCTCCAGTCCCTTTATCAATCGTTAAGTAACTGTACCAAGAGCACCAATTCCAATTGGCATAATTGTCACTTTCATGTTTCACAGTTTTTTCAATTCTCAAGCAAGGTCCAGGTACTTATCCTTCTTTTCGCTTTCTTTCAATTTCACTCTGAGGTCATCTGAGACAGCAAAGACCCCAATTCGGCAAGTTTTTTTTTTTTAATTTCTTTTAATTTTTACTATTCCTTGGTCTGGTTCACTGGCCTAGATTAGGTGATCCGTTTATATCTCAAGCTCCCAGAGGAGTTTATGCGTTTCATTTACTAAGAGACATGCTGGGTTTGTGCATATACCATTTGTTTGTATAGTCAAATTTAAACTTTTTGCATAATTACCAGTGGATCACCTTGCCCAATCAGTCGTGTCTACTCTTATATTTTTCTGTGCTAATTTGCTGCATTCGCTTATTATGTGAGTGATCTTTTCATCTCTACCACTACATTACCTATACATGCTATTTTGTTGTGTCTTATCTATTCAGGCTTTGATAGGATTGGTCCATATGGCGTTTCTCACGTTAGAAGAAAACGTACAGACACGACTAACAAAGGTATACCCAGAGTACCATTTAGCAGTATATATATATATTACTGCTTCTTGCAAATTCACATTCACAAACCGAATGTCTACAGCGTAATCTGGGGCTGGCAGCAAAAGGCATTGGTCTCTTCTCAAATTCATATAAACAAACTTCATATTTTAATCAAAAAGTTAATGATTCTTCCTAAAATGGTAATCCACTGAACCTCTTAGACTAGTTCATATATCTTGGTTGCAGTATCTCATTTACTGAAAGTGATATCAGCATATACATAACAAAGGCCTGGACAACTATTGACAATATGGATATATAATGTCCCGGATAAAATAAAACAAAAAATCTTCCAAGTTGTAGCCATGGTAGTACTATTGTATGGACTCTAACGAAACGCCTTGAGGAAAAGTTAGGTTGGAACGACACAAGGACAGAGTACTGTTTTGAACAAATCCTGGAAGCAGCACCCTACAAAACAGCTGTTGTATAGCCATTTACCTCCCATTTCACAAGCCATTCAAGAAAGGCGAGCAAGACAAGTTTGGTGATGACCGTGAAGCAGAGACAAACTCATAAGTGACCTTCTCCTATAGACTACAACCCATGGGCACACTAGCGTTGATCGACCTGTAAAAACGTATAATTATCAGCTCTTTGCAGACACTAGGTGCTGTCTTGATAACCAAGTGAGTGTGATGACCGATGGATGGCAGAGATGGGAATCTGTGCTGTCAGCACGTCTTGAAATTAAACCCCAACTTGAAAGATATTTTTCAAGAATCAGTGACCCCGTCAATCGTCGACCAAACTACCACAGACAAAAGTTTTGCTGGGTAAGACTCTAAATTGTATCTGATGGTGAGGCTCCGTTTTGCTAACTATATGATATTAAGAACGACCATTTTGCTAACTATATGATATAAAGAACAACCTTTTTATTAACTATATGATATAAAGAACAACCTTTTTGCTGACTATAGGATATAAAGAACAACTTTTTTGCTAACTATAGGATATAAAGAACAACCTTTTTGCTAACTATATGATATAAAGAACAACCTTTTTGCTAACTATAGGATATAAAGAACAACCTTTTTGCTAACTATATGATATAAAGACCAACCTTTTTGCTAACTATATGATATAAAGAACAACCTTTTTGCTAACTATAGGATATAAAGAACAACCTTTTTGCTGACTATAGGATATAAAGAGCAACCTTTTTGCTTAATATACGATATTATGAACAACCTTTTTGCTAACTATATGATATTAAGAACGACAATTTTACTAGCTATATTATACTAAGAACCATCTCTGTAGCAAACACCTAAAATCGACCAACTCATTCATGAAGTTCACAACTAAATTTTTTAAAAAATTAATTTACCACGAATTAAATTGCTGAATCACAACAGTAGTTTATTTACTGGATTACAAACGCTGTCAAAAACAATACATTGAAATGTCAGAATGACAATTTTATTTTCGTCAAGATAACCAGAGACACATAATCACATCAGCAGATTACAATACTTAAAAACTTATAGAACAACATTCCCGCTCAAAGGGTCACGATTTTAATTGAGATTCAAAGTTCATCATCATAAAAGGAATCGACAAAAATGCATTGGACAATATCACGTTGATAGAATAAATCAATTTTCCATCCTATTTACTCGTGAAAGATAATTTTGTGGGGGTCTTCATTCGCGCTGAATATTCTTTTGAAGTGGTATAAAGGCTAGCGAGCTGGACTGCGACAACGAAATAAGCGAGTTCGAACTTCGATCGCGCTATTACGCATTCACTTTTAGACTAATGCCCTTGGGCAAGGTATGAATCCTCTTATCCTCCCAGTTAAAGATCAAATAGTATCTGTTCTTCTACAATGTTGGTTTTAGCATCAAATCACCCATGAAGGTTGATATGCCATTAAACAAAGAAACCAAACCATTCTTTCGATGAACTTAGTTATTTTAACAGGGTACCAAACTAAACTAATTGTCTGGGTGGATATAAAGGTCATACCCGAAAGTATTTTCTGAGAAAGCAAATAGAAAGTTTATCTTGTTTACATGAACATATCAAATGCCTACATGCCCAATTTTTCACAGACAATGGACTAAAAAAGGGCTGTTTGTCGGTATTTTCCGTACAATAGCAAAGTTAAAACCGGTTTATGGAGTGGAAATCGTTAACCTTAATAAATTTGATGGTTTTGCCCTTAATCCATCTGAAAGTATAAACTATTTACATCAACTGGTTTTGCTGACGTCATCACTTTATGATAAATATCGATGTTTTCTGCTATCAACTTGTTCTTTGAAATTTAAATCTTTGTCATTTGTCGTGAATTAATAATGTTTGCATATTAAATCATCTAAATATGCCAACATTAACGATGAAATACCATCTGCAGCTTGGGTTTTTTTTTTGCTATTTCTGATAAATATCTAATTTTTTTATGTTCGAGTTTCGATTAAATATGAATATAAACATATGTACCATGTGTTGTGGAATAATGTTGTAATTATTGGTACTGCTGCTCATCTATAAGAGTGGCTTCTATAGATGAGAACAAAAACAGCCATCGAAAGATAACCATGACTAGTACTCAAACCAGATCCATAAACCGCATCGCTCTTCGCGCGGGTAAAAAAGGGGCGCGTCCTGCTGAGGTTGGAGCCCTGGCCTCGGTGTTCGAAAAATCAGCTACAGAGCTCAAACACAAACAAAAACTACTAAAATGCAAACAAACAATACAGATAGCGACATTTAACGTGAGAACCCTAAATAGAATAGGTCAACTATCAGAGCTAACTGCATCAGCCGTAGAACATAAGATAGATATAATTTGCATACAAGAGCACCGATACACGCACACCGAAGATATCAAGTATCACGAAACTGGAAATGGATGGATGCTGGTGACTGTATCGGCATGGAAAAACTCTGTCAATGCATCGGTAGGAGGGGTGGGAATACTTCTAGGGCCGAGAGCGTTAAAAACACTGAACAGCATTGAGAGAATACAACCTAGGATGATGGCCGTAACGTTTAATGGCAACCCCAAAGCAACAATTATCTCCTGCTACAGCCCTACCAATGTTAGCGAAGAAAACGAAATAGCCACCTTCTACGAAGTTCTATCCTCCCTAGTACGTAGCATTCCGAAACACAACCTGCTAGTCATTGGCGGAGATATGAATGCACAAATCGGGAAAAACAGACACAACAAATACAGCCTACACTACGCGTCTAACAGGAATGGACAGCATTTAATAGATTTCATGATAGAAAATAGATTAACCTGCCTCAATACAAACTTTCAAAAAAGGGAGGGGAAATTATGGACCTACACATACGCGAATAAGAGTAAAGCACAGATAGACTACGTCCTTATAAACAGGAAATGGAAAAACAGTGCGATGAATTGCGAGGCATACTCCTCCTTCGAGGGTGTGTCCTCCGATCATCGAATAGTTACGGCCAAAGTACGACTAAGCCTAAGAAAAAACGCCACACGTAAAGCGACGACCAAGCACTATGACTGGGCCCTACTCAACAACAGAGATATTAGAGATAAATATGCATTAGAATTAAGAAACAGATTCGAAGCACTACAAGAGAAGGTAGAAATAGGCACCCCTAATGACGAATATGAAAATTTTGTAGAAGCACACCTGGAGGCGGCAGAAAAGTGTATTCCAACAAAACCTAGAACTAAATATAGAGTCCCTTGGGAAACGCTAGCGGCTAGAGAAAAACGTGCACTTGTGAAGACTGCCTCCAAAAACTATCAACAGAACCCAACAAATACAAATGCACGAGAACTAGAAAAGGCGCAACATCAATTAACAGGAATATACCTAAAAGAACAGGCAGAATACGTACAAAATCAGATAGATAAGATTAGAGACTCGGTGGAAGATAGGCAATCCAGGATAGCCTGGCAAACAATAAACGAAGTAAGTGGAAGGAAGAGCACAGCCAAAGCAAAATTGAAAGCTGCAAGCCAACAAGAAAGAATAAAACTGTGGGAACAGCATTTCAAAAATCTACTAGGAAACCCACCGGAAATAACGGATGAACCCATCACCAGAATTATTAGTAAGCAATTAGACGTAAAACTAGGTCCTTTCACCAAAGAAGAACTCGACACGGTTCTCAGAAGAATTAAAAATAGGAAAGCGGCGGGGCTAGACGAGATCCCCCCAGAAGTGTGGAAGACGAGACAATTCGACGATATACTGCTCCGGCAATGCAACGCAGTCTATAGTCAAAATAGGATAGAACGATGGACGAAGGGATGCATCCTTCCATTCCCTAAAAAAGGCGACCTCGGACTAGCCAAGAACTACCGAGGGATAACACTTACATCCATAGCAGCCAAAATCTACAATGCCCTACTACGAAACCGCATAGAACCCAAAATGGAAAACATCCTTAGGAAAAACCAAAATGGCTTCCGGAGAAATAGATCCACAACCTCACAAATACTGACCATCCGTAGAATCCTGGAAGGCGTTCAGGCAAAAAACTTACAGGCGACATTACTATTTGTCGACTTTACCAAGGCCTTCGATTCCATACACAGAGGGAAGATGGAGCAAATCCTACTAGCTTACGGCCTACCAAAAGAAACCGTAGCAGCGATAATGATTCTCTACAGAAACACCAAAGTAAAAGTACGTTCACCAGATGGAGACACGGAATACTTCGACATTGTTGCAGGAGTACTACAAGGAGACACACTAGCCCCGTACCTCTTTATCATCTGTCTAGACTATGTGCTTAGGACTTCGATCGACAAAATCAGAGAAAATGGCTTTGAGCTGACTAAAAGAAGAAGCAAAAGGTACCCCGCAAAAACAATCACGGACGCCGACTACGCTGATGACTTGGCGTTACTAGCGAATACGCCTAATCAAGCAGAGACACTACTACATAGTCTGGAACGAGCTGCAGCTGGCATTGGCCTACATGTCAATGCAAACAAAACCGAATATATGTGTTACAACCAAACAGGCAACATTGCCACACTAGACGGAGCCTCTCTGAAACTAGTCGACAAATTCACCTACCTAGGAAGCAGCGTCTCATCAACCGAGAAGGACATCGACACACGACTGACGAAGGCATGGACAGCTATCGACAGGCTCTCGATCATATGGAAGTCGGACCTAACAGATAAAATGAAACGCAGTTTCTTCCAGGCAGCGGTTGTGTCGATACTGCTATATGGATGCACCACATGGACGCTTACGAAGCGGCTGGAGAGGAGGCTGGACGGAAATTACACAAGAATGTTGAGAGCAGTATTAAACAAGTCCTGGCGACAACACCCCACGAGACTCCAACTATACGGACACTTGCCCCCCATCACAAAAACTATACAAGTTCGACGAACCAGACACGCAGGACACTGCTGGAGAAGCAAGGACGAGCTCATAAGCGATGTACTCCTGTGGACCCCCACTCATGGATGTGCAAGAGTGGGACGACCAGCACGAACTTACATACAGCAGCTATGTGAGGACACGGGTTGTAATCCTGAAGACTTGCCGGAGGCGATGAATGATAGGGAGAAATGGCGAGAGACGGTCAGGGATATCCGCGCAGGCGGCGCGACATGATGATGATGATGAGAAACATCTATACTTAAGCTTATATCCAATGTTACATATAGCTGTTTTCTTTCCCTACCATTTTTAGAACAAGAAACATTGTTATGATAAGAAAGCAGACACCTTTATACAGGAAACAATAAACATGCTTTCCTATATTTTGTGGTGGAGCCTTTGGTTAGTATCACTGGATACATTTTGTAATTATAAAATTTGGCTGCTCATCGTAATTAAGGAAAAATCAAAGTTTCTCTAAGATTCGGCCAACATGGACACATGGTCATATGACCTCTTGATGTTCATTGTAAAAAGTAAAGTTGGCGACCTTAGTCGAGGGTGACCCGAAGGCTCCTTTTTCAATAGCTTTTACATCAAAGTGTAGTTAAGGGTACTACTCCTTTTCCTAGATTGCTCCACTTTACCCTTGATCCATTCCTTATAATGCTGAGTGTTAAGCAAGGAGGGATCAAGTATCATTTTTTTAGTCTTTGGTATGACTCAACCTGGGATTGAACCCAGGTCACCCGGGCCATTGGCGAATACTCTAACCACAAGACCAATGGATTGATGCTCATAATTGAACATAATAGGAAGAATCTTACATTCTATTTCTAAATAAAACCTCCTGCGATGTTTTCTGATATTTTCTTCAAAGTTAGCAATGTTCCTAATAATTCTATGCTAAGAAAGAAGGATTTTTTGAAATTATTAATTGCATGAACTCCCAAATATAAAAATGTTATGTATAAATTTAATTTTAAAAAATTGAACAATTGATGTAAGAGTCATAAGAAAAAAAATTGTTATTAATATACGCTATCCGGATTAACCCTTACCTTTTTGTAATTTGTTTGTTCCGAATTTTTGCAGTTTCATTGGTTGATAGGACGCCAAGTTAATTTTTAATGTAAGATTTGAAAAATGCCAAAAATCTCAGGAAAATCCGTTTTATTTCATTTATATTTAGCACTTGAATTTTAGATAAAATCCACGTCTTATAAATCTATTATTTTGTTTTACATCTTCATTAATTCAGCTGATTGTTTCTTTACAGCAACAATACTGCAGGCTTTGTAAAAAGTGGCAAAGCAATCAACAAAATCAGGTCAACCTGCTGTAGAGGAAAATAATGATGCATTCAATTTACCCGTTGAATAAGCTTCCTGAAAAATGATAGCCCTGATTGTTACTGATGATATCTACACACCCAAGTGGCTGAAAGTTAGATAAAAGGAGAGGTATCAAGACCCTGTCTATTTTTCGAGAGTAAATAAAAGTAAAGTTGTTTGTTTTAAGAATATCACAAATTACCTATTGTGTGACGCTTGATACAAGAGTATAAAAGATATCTTTGGAGACGAAGCAAAACGCATCATCCAAACTGCTGCAAAGATAATCTTGAGTGACATACGATTAACGAATAATAAGTGTGAATATTATCCATCTGATGAGGAATTACTAACTTTGAAAAAGGAACTGAATGGTTTCCAAAAATGGATTACAAAGCATCTACAAAGGAAGAGCGTTGTGAAATCTAGAGCAAAAACTATCAGCATTGACCGAGCTATCACGCGGATAACCTGCTAAAAGTTTTGTATTGCACCAATGCTTTTTGCTTTAGCATTTCAGATATCTTTGGTTCAAAATGGCTGATTATATCATTGTAGTCTTAGTGTTTATACAGGGCTGGATGCAGTTACAAGATACTAGTAATCAGTGTGGGTGAATGAGAAAATAGTTGATATCTTTTAAACGAATCGCCCAGTTTCCTTTACACAGAGGATGGCGGACAAGATGGATCACAATCCAGCAACTCTTGATGGTAAAGGATCTTTCTATTTCCATAACGAAAGATCAAGATGCAGAAGGAGATGTAACATCACTAACAATACCAGCAGTCACAATAAAAAAAAACTCAAAAAGTTGCTGATGCCACAAAGGACAAAGATATACCTACCATTCTCTACATAAACTACAAAGAAAACAGCCTTTCTAAAATAACTTTTAAAACGCTTCAAACATTGAAGTAACAGACTGTTAGTCTGTTACCTCAATGTCTTCTGGAATTATCCACCTTTGTTCGACGAAATAGTTATCCTAACTGGTTTTATGTCAAAAACTGTGTTAGATGATCATCCCAGTAAGGTAACTGTATCCTTTCTTTCTATATTTGACTTGAATTCCAATGTCACGACATTCATTTACTCTAAAGAATCAGGCAAGGAATTTGAAGTCCTTCTGGACACTGTAGACTCTCAGCCAATGTCAACAAAGATCCATTTTGAACATCTCAAAGAAATTATGAATGATCTCTCATCACATTCCCCACTATACGCTACGAAGAACAAATAAAAGATAACATCACTGATGAAAAGACTAGGAACTGATATCTCCAATTCACCATCATAAAAAGAATGACAATTCTTTCTCCCGAAATTGTACACATCAATTACGATGAAAGTGTGAAATAATATCTGCCAACGATGGTAGAATTACAGGAAAATTATGAATAGTATGAATAGTTTTCACGCTTTGAATTTAATATTGTAAGAAGAATTAATAAGTTTTTTGGAGGTCTGGGAAGTGATCAGATAATAGAACAGGTGCCGACGGTGTTGCTGATGAGTAGAGGCGGAATCACAAGAAGACGTGGAGGCACTGAATCAGTCAGGGTTACTTGCATTAACGCAATGCATCAGTGTGCGAACATTCATTAGGCAGAAAGTGTTTTCACCAGATTCCCATTGCGAACAAGCGAAGAGGTTGAACTTCCCTACAAGATAAATACTAAACTCTTATCCTGGTTTAGTGCAACGGACCATTTGGCTTTGAAGTAGTACAGCTGAGAAGTCTATCTGCCGATGTAACTAAAGATGACGTCAACGGCCATTTAAATGAAAAATTCAAGTATCTCTAGATGGAATATGTGTTGGAAAAGCCATAATATAAAGAAACATCCAGGTTAAATCGTTGGATGATCTGCTTCCAGGTGTGAACATCGAAGGTAGAAGATTAACATCGATCCCACAATCTCGTTCGCCTGATTGAATACAATTGCACAATCAAATGAGAACATTCAAGACTATTTTGCTTACAAACTTACATATGAATCAACGATGCTGATTAAAGATGGTCTCAAGAGAAAGCCACCGAAGTCTGAACTAAGGCAGTACCTTCTGATTAAAAACAACCCCGCATAATCACCTATGAGATTGAAATATGTGCTGTAAGACCGCCAATTCACGATTCATGTCGATGATATCAAAATACATATTCATATCCATGTCGATGATATCAAAATACATCTTCATATCCACGTCGATGATATCAAAATACATCTTCATATCCACGTCGATGATATCAAAATACACCTTCATATCCACGTCGATGATATCAAAATACATCTTCATATCCATGTTGATGATATCAAAATACATCTTCATATCCATGTCGATGATATCAAAATACATCTTCATATCCATGTTGATGATATCCAAATGCATCTTCATATCCACGTTGCAACTAGATCTTCTTGATGCAACAACATAGAATCGGAATACGACTTCGATTCATTTGAAATTTGCTTTAACTTGCATTAATTCCAATGATGACTCCATTTTGAACTTTATCAACCAGACTCAAAGCTTTTTAATCACAATGAATAATTTGTTGAATTTCGGAAGATTTTTTTAATGAAATACCACGTCAGGTTTTGTTTAAAAATAAACTTGCAAAATAAGTTTTCAATAGAAGCGTTCTTTCTTTCTTTCGTTTACTCTTTTCTTTTTCTCTTTCTTTCTATTTTTCTATCTATCTATTCATCTATTTAATAGGTTTCTTTTTCTATCCTACTTTCTTTCCTTTCTTTTAACTTCCTTTCCTTTCTTTCTTTGTTTTTACTTCCTTTCTTTTCTTTCTTTGTTTTTACTTCCTTTCCTTTCCTTTACTTTCTTTCTTTCTTTCTTTTTTTAAGTCGGATCTGCGACATCGCAGTAAGCTCGTTCAAATTCCAGTTTCACTATTACGTTCATTTTCGAACTAATGCCCAAGGGAATGGTATGAACCTTCTTATCCCTCAGCTATAGTTTAAATAGCACCGTTAATACCTTCAAGGGTGACTTTGGCATAAAATAACCTACGCAAGTTGATATACCATTAAAAAATAAAAGAAAAACAGACTCACGAGCATGCATATAGACTCAGAGAAGCAGAAACAATATGATCTTTTTTCTACTGATATTAGATAATTGCCTACCAAGTCAGAACAATAATAAAGAAAGGTTGGTTTTCTGACCTTGAAATACTAGAAATATATCAGAAAATAAATAATGAACAAGATGGTAATACAGTACCAGACAGATCAAGTATTAACAAACCAAAACTGTTTAACCGAAATGAATCGCCAACTTCGGAAAATAGAAACACCACACAACCAAACAACCCACAACAAAACAACCCAGAGAAAACACTAACACAAGAACAAAAATAGATAAATCTAGAATATTTAAAGAGAATAATGAACGGGGAAAAGACTACCTTACTATCACTAAGAAACACAGAATAGAAAACAATTAAGACGAAAACAAATTAAAAAATCAAGTACTACCTTATACATCAACGAATAATATAACCCGATTGAATGAACTAATCTATGCAGGGGCGAAATTACTTTGTGAGAAAATTGGGATTACCTCAAAAAGCACGAAGAAAAGGTCAAAACCAGGATGGGAAATTCGACTGGAAAAGCATTTAAAAAATTTACGATAACTGGTCAAAAGACGCTGGAACATGTAAGAACAAAAACGAAAAGGCAACACAAGAAAAAATAACACGACAACTTGATCAAATAAACCAAATAAAAGTACTGGCGAAAGAAGGAAGATTAAAGAGATATCGACAAAGAGTAAACAATACAGACAAAACAGGACATTCCAAAACAACTAAAGAAAATTCTATCCACAACTGGAAGGAGATGACACGAAAACATACCAACAACCGGGTGCAAAAAAAAAACGAACGATTTTGGACTAAAATAAGACAACCAAAAAACATAACGAAAAAGCCGAATGGATTAACAATATGACAAAATAATGAGAGGGGCTCGAAGAAGATCCGAAAGCGGAAAAAAACATCGATTAACTCAAAACGGCACTTACAAAATATCAAACTGGAAAACGCCAAGCCATGATGGAATTCATGGTTTCTAATTCAAGGAATTCATCTCAATTCACGACAGATTAGCACTAAAAATGAACAAATGCCTACAAGGATCACGCGTACCCGAATGGATGACCAAAGGAAAGATGACATTGATCTAAAAGGAACCGCCCCAAACAGCAACAGACCCATAACCTGCCTACCGATGATGTGAAAAATATTAACAGCACAAAAAAAGGAAGATATTTACAACTCGCTAACAAACCGCGGATTGTTCTCTGAGGAAGAGAAAGGATGCCCTAAAGGATTCAGAGGCACGGCAGAGTTACTTTATATAGATCAGCACATCGTAAACAAGAGGAAGACCAGACACAAAGGTCTAGCTATAGTCTGGATTGACAACAAAGCAGAATAATAAACTGCCTCAAAATGTACAAAATATCAAATGAAGTCATAAACTTTATCGAGAAAACCTGGAGAGTGGAATTGTCAGCTGGAGGAAGAAGCTTAGACAAAGATCCAAAGACGTATTTTCCAAGGAGATGCACTATCACCGTTATTATTTATAACTGCTGTGATGCCACTTAACCACATACTCAGAGAATGCACAGCCGGTTACAAACTTTGTAGATTACAAGAAAAGATCAATCACCTAATATACATGGATGACCTCAAACTATTTGCAAAAAAATGAAAAAGAACTGGAAACTCTAATATTTGCAGTTAGAATATTCACTCAGGACATAGGAATGGAATTTAACATTCAAAAATTGTGCCATGCTAATAATGAAAAGTGGCAATCAACATCTGACTGACGGAATGGAATTACCGAATCAAGACAAGATTAGAACGCCCAGATAAAAGGAAACGTACAAATACTTGGGCATCTTGGAGGCTGACACCATCAAACAAGTGGAGATAAAAGAAAAAATTGAGAAAGAATATCTCAGGAAAACTAGAAAGCTAAAACTAGCTAGCAGAAACCTTATCAAAGGAATAAATACCTGGGCTGTAACCCTCGTTTGATATTCGGGACCCTTTGTGAAGTGGGCCAAAGAAAAACGTAAGCATATGAACCAAAGAACAATAAAACTAATGACCATGCATAAGACATTATATCCCCGAGACGACGTTGACGGACTATATATATCAAGAAAGGAAGGAGGAAGAGGACTTACGAGCATTGAAGACAACGTTGACGTATCGATACAACGACTCGAGGACTACATTGAAAAGAACGAAGGAGGATTGATTACAGCCACAAGAAACAATTCTAACAACACGCTGGTCAACAGAATGACAAAAAACTAGAAAACAAAAATGGGAAGCAAAACAACTCTAAGGGCGTTTTAAACGAGTATTAAACAACATCTCAAACGAGAATACTTGAACGTGGCCAAAAATGGAAACTTAAAGAGAGAAACAGAGTCTTTTCTAATAGCAGCACAAAACAACGCCATAAGAACCAATCATATCAAAGCGAGAATAGATAAGACGCAACAAAATAGCAAATGTAGGTTATTTGGTGATAGAAACCATCAATCACATAATAAGCGAATGCAACAAATTAGCACAGAAGAAGTACAAGATTAGACACGACTGGATGGGCAAGGTGATCTTGGAGATGTGGAAGAAATTTAAATTTGACCATACGAATAAAAGGTATATGCCCAACCCAGGATCTGTCCTAGTGAATGACACACATTAACTCCTATAGAACTTTGACATAAAAAAGGATCACCTAATCTCCGCAAGAAAACCAGACCTAATATAATCAACAGAAAAAAGAGAACTTGCAAAATTGTCGACTTTGCTGTCCCGGCTGACCACAGAATAAAACTGAAGGAAAGGGAAAAAAAGGATAAGTGTCTCGACCTTGCTAGGGAATTGAAAACAACTATAGATCCTGAAGGTGATAATTATACCAATCGTGATTGGTGCTTTTGGTACAGTAACTAAAGGATTATTAAAGGGACTGGAGGACTTGGAAGTTGGCGAACGGGTGGAGACCTTTCAAACTACTACATTATTGAGAACGACCAGAATACTGAGAAGAGTCCTAGGGACTTGAGGAGATTGCTGTCACTAAAACTCTAGTGAGAAAACATCAGCTAAAACTGATGTGAAAAACTCTCAAGGAGTAAAAAGAAAATAATAATAAACCTTGCCGATTAGAGGACTTTGCTGTTCAGGCTGACCATATGAAATTAACTGAAAAAAGCAAAATGAAAGTGAAGTACCTCAACTTTGCAAGAGAAATGAAAAACTATGGAACATGAAAGTGACGGTGATACCAATTGTTATTGGTGCGCCCTGTACAGCCACTAAAGGATTGATAAAACAACTTGAGGAATTGAAAAGTAAGAGGGTGTGTGGAGAACATCTTAACAACAGCATTATTAAGATCGGCCAGAATACTAAGGAGAGTCCTGGAGATTTGAGAAGACTCGCTGTCACTCAGACGCCAAAGGAAAATAATCAGTTAACGCTGGTGTAGAAAACTCTCAAAAGAGTAAAAGGATGATAATAATCATCATCATCATCATATCGTGCTGGCAGCACGGATATCCCTGACCCTCTCTCGCCACTCCTCCCTATCGTTCATCGCCCTAGGTAGGTCTTCAGGACAACAACCTGTATCCTCACATAGCTGCTGAATGTACGTTCGTGCTGGTCGTCCTGCTTTTGCGCGGCCGTGTGTGGGGATCCATAAGAGTACATCTCTTATGAGTTCATCTCTGCTTCTCCAGCAATGTCCTGCATGTCTGGTTCGCCTGTGTTCGCCAATGGCCCGGGAGACCTGGGTTCAATCCCAGGTCGAGTCATACCAAAGACTTTAAAAATGGTACTTGATACCACCTTGCTTAACACTCAGCATTATAAGGTACGGTTCAAGGGTAAAGTGGAGCAATCCTGGGAATGGAGTAGCGCCCTCCCCTACACCTTGGTGTAGTAGCTATCGAAAAGGGAGCCTTCGGGTCACCCTCGACTATGGTCGCTAACTTTACTTACTTATGATAATAATAATGATAATAATAAAACGCATAAAATTCCCTGGGATTTTGAAATACAAATGGATCACCTAATCCCGGCCAGGTAACCAGTTTTAGTGATAATTAACAAAAAAAAAAAAAAAAAAAGAATCTGCCATATAGTGGATTTTGCTATCTCAGCTGAACACAGAGTGAAAATCTAACAAAGCGACAAGTAATTAGACCTTGCCAGACATCTGAGAAACCAGTGGAACATTAAGGTGATGGTAATACCAATAGTAATTGACGTACCTGGAACGGTCCTCAAAGGACTGAAAAAAGGACTGAAATAGTTGGAAATCGGTGGTCGAGCCGATACCATAAAAATATCAAAATCTACAAGAATCCTGAGAAAACTCTGGGAGACTTGCAAGGAGACTTGCTGTCACTCAGACTCCAGTGAAAGACCACGTGCTAACTCTGGTGTGAAAAACTCGCAAAGTTGTAAAATAATAATAATGATAATTTCTTTATATTTATTGCATGAAACCTTGTAAGAAGAAGAAGAAGAAGAAGGTTTTCAAAACTGGGTTAGTAGATCAAAACTTTCACGTACGAAGAATTCTTCATCGCTAGGGAAAATATTTGAATGTCTTGAAAAGAGTTCCTGCGTTCTTGGTGATTGCCATAAATGAACGATGGCCGTGGAGTGAGGTGGCTTTGTGTAGCGGGAATAAAAATGGCGCATCTTCGGTCAAATCAGGTCCTGTCCGATGCAAGGAAGAATCGTTGTTCGAACCAGCAAGGTCATCGGTGCAATTTGCTGGTGATTGAGGAAACACAGATGTTGGCTAGATTCCAGTAGATAGACTAAATTCTTGTTTTGTGAAGAGAAAGTAATTGTAATAAAAGAGCTTTTGAATTTGGGACGATGTGCCCTTAGTATGCATGCTGGGCCAGTCATTAGTTCAATTTTAGGAACAAATTTTGAAACAGCAGGATTGGATATACACAGAGGTATGTCTGCATGTTGCCATGTTTGAATGTATATATTTGTACACACACACACGTACACACAATATGTATATGTCACTGAATCTCTCATTATGATTGCATGCAACCGTAACAGAGAAAAAAGGCACATGATAGCGAAATTTTTATTAGAGTAATACAGTTAAAATGCTCTAATTTACAAATTTCCTGTCCAATTTGCTATTGAATGAACCCAAAAGGAACCTAACGTCCCTGTATAATTTTGTAGAGGGTACTGTTTAAAAGTTAAGAGAATTTGACAGTAAAAGAAGTCTGTCTATCGCTCTTTCTGGCTGTCTCTCCGTCTGTTCCTCTATGTATGTATGTATGTATGTATGTGTCAGTCTTAGTCTGTTTGTATCTACTGACACACACACGAACACACACACTATATATATATATATATATATAGTAATTATTTGTGTATAACACACTCTCATATAGAACTTGCACAATTAACTTTGGACTACGAAATCTTGGAAAAAATTTCTCGTGCGTAATATGCATTCATCTTTTAGAATTAGTTACAGCTAAATTTAATCATAATCTATTATTTTTCAGTTTTTTATTGCTCCGTACTGACTAAAAAAAGAATTTATATAGTCTACATTTTGTGTTAAAACAAAAAATTTACACGGGATTTTGAACAACAATATAGACTTGTTCTCACAAAAAGCCATATCCATCCCCTTGGATATTTCGCGGTAAAAGTGGAAGACAAATTACTTTAGATTATAGATATAACTTACTTTTCAAAATTACGTCCCAAATATGGTGAAGCATGTGACAGGAAAAAAGTGAATTACATAGTTCTCATGTATAATACGCATCCCTAACTTTCGCACTAATACCCTTAGGAAAGGCATGAACCACCTTATCCTCCCCAGCGATTATTCAAATAATACCACTACTGTTCATTGGAATTAAATAACCAGCGAAAGTTGATATGCCACTAAACAAAGAAAGACTACAAAGGATATTTCTCACAAGGCGCTAAACGAAACTTATCTTTGTAAATGATAACCTTATTTTGACTGCATTTGGTTTTCACCTACTGACAGGATCCATTCAGACGGCCCGGTTGTTAAAAGATGTGTCAAGCACCTTAACATAAGGGTTGCTCACAACCATATGTTCGGGGAAAACTTACAGACATTGCTAAAAGATTCAGCGTTCCAAGATTTGTTTCATATTTTTATTTTCTTAAAAATATCATTAAGAACATCTTTACACATCAAGGGGAATTCTGGATCAGACTAGTAAGTAAAGTAAATTTGGTGACCGTTGTCGAGAACGACCAGAAGGCTCCCTTTTCAATATCTACTACACTGAGGTGTAGGAGAGGATGCTACTCCTTTCCCTGTATTGTTCCACTTTACCCTTAATACGTACCTTATATTACTGAGTGTTAAGCAATGAGGTATCAAGCACCATTTTCAAAGTCTTTGGTATGACGCGACCTGGGATTGATTGGTGACCTTAGTCGAGGGTGACCCGAAGGTTCCCTTTTCAATTGCTACTACACCAAGGTATAGGGGAGGGCTCTACTCCATTCCCTGGTGCTCAAATGCAAGTCTCTCAGTAATGTGCCAGTTTTAAGTTATCTAACATATCTACAAACATTCCCACATACGCACATACATATGTATATACATACATACAAATATGCATACTTGCCCAGTCGGGTGGAGCGGTAGAATACACCGACTGCACCTCTGCAGAGGGGTAAGACACCCCCAACGAGTGTCCTGATTATAACATTAAACAATCTGATGGTGAGGTTCCAGTGATTCTGGAGCATTGGGGAATGCGGAGTACCCCTTTATTGTCATCGCTCCCAGGTCCACTCTGGCCCGGAGTGGTAGCACCTGATATGAGTCCTATCCATGGGTTAAATAGAACTAAACCGCGCTTCTTTCACTATACTGATTTTTGCATTTAAACTGCGTATTTATGCTAAAAGGAATTGTTTAAAATAGAACTGTTTTGACATTGGAACTACGTACTAGTGCTGAACTGAATTGCTCGAAATAGAATTGTTTTGACGTTTAAACTGTGTACTAATGCTGAACTGAATTATCTGAAATAAAACTGTTTGACATTTAACTCTGTGTATTGCCCAGTCGGCTGGGGCTAGAGAATACACTGACTGCACCTCTGCAGAGGGGTAAGACCCCCCCCAAACGAGTGTCCTGGATATGGCACTAAACACTCTGATGGTGAGGTCCCAGTAATGCTGGGGCCTTGGGGAATACGGAGCACCCCTTCATTGCCATTGCTCCCTGGTCCACTCTGGTCCGGCGTAGTAGCACCTGATAGGGACCTATCTATGGGTTAAATAGAGCTATCGGCATACTCATGCTAAACTGAATTGTTTGATTAAACTGAATAGCTTGAAATAGAAATGTTTTTTTCACAATTAAACTGTCCTTACATTTAAACTGCGTGTTAACGCTAAACTGAAGTATTTGAAATTGAACCGTTTTTGACTTTGAAACTGTACTTACACTAAACTGAATTATTATATATAACTGCTTGAATAGTTTGAAATAGGAATGTTTTTGACAATTAAACTGTGTACTCATGCTCAACTGAATTCTTTGAAATAGAACTGATTATTTACATAAAAATTGATTTGGCGTTAAATAACCTACAAGGGTTGATATGCCATAAAACCCACCAAACCAAACTAAACCAAGCATGCATACAGTGATACTCATATTAATTCATACAGATATGCATACATGCGTACATACACACATAAACATACATTTATATATTAAAAATATTCACACTTACATTGGCATAATGGTTAGAGTGTTCGCCAATGGCCCGGGAGATCTGGGTTCAATCCCAGGTCGAGTCATACCAAAGACTCAAAAAATGGTACTTGATGTTATCTTGCTTAACACTCAGCATTATAAGGTACTATCAAGGGTAAAGTGGAGCAATCCAGGGAATGGAGTAGCTCCCTCCCCTACACCTTGGTGCAGTAGCTATCGAAAAGGGATCCTTCGGGTTACCCTCGACTATGGTCGCCAACTTTACTTTTTACTATATGCATGTACATAAGCATATTTACCAGTATACACTCAAACAGTTGCAAATTGGACTGGAAATTGCTTTATTCTCTAAATAAAAGCTTTTAAAGTGTTTAAATAAACATATTGCTATAATGTGCCGTTTCTGCTGGGTTACCATTTGATATATTGAAACAAGATGATACTGGTTGACTGGGTTTTATAGAATATCAACCTTTGTAGGTTACTTAATGCCAAATTTCGTTTTTACTTAAAAATCAAATATATGATTTGTAAACGCATTTTAACGCACGGTTAAATGATCAGACAGGATAAGTCAACAAAATTAAATGGTTTCAAGTGTTGCCATGTGCCAATAACAATTCTATTAAACAGTTCTACTTCAAACAATTCAATTTAGCACAAGTCATTTGTTTGCGCTCTGTGTAAATGACAAACATTTCTATTTGACCTATAGATAGGACCCTATCAGGTGCTATCAGAATGGACCTGGTAATGAAGGGATACTCCACATTCCCCAAATCTCTAAGGTTGCAGCCTTGTCATCAGATGGTTTGATGCCATATCTGGGACACTGGTTGGGTTGGGTGGGGGGTCTTACCCCTCTACAGAGATGAAGTCGGTGTATTTTACAGCCCCAGCTGATTGGGCTGGAAACAAAATGAGAATTTTAGAAATATTATTAATAGATGTAGAAAAACTTACCCGAAGAAAGTCTCGTAATTGCAGACACGTAAACATTCATTTACATCCGTGAGTGCAATGTGAGAAAACACATACCAACACACACACAGAGAGACACACACAGGCACACAAATACATCTATAATACTGACACACCTGCAGAGAGACGCAAATAGAATGACGTACATTAGAAAAGAGATACATGCACAATAACATACATAGACACACATACATATATACAACCCCAGATAGATAGGAATAAAACTAGGTGTGCGAAAACAAATGCGTACGCACAAACAAATACAGACGTACATTGATACATACACAAACACACTCACAGAATAAATAAATTAGAAAACAGATGGATACACATAAACATACACAGACATACACGCAAACACACACAGACATACAAATACAGAGAGACAGAGACAAAGCAAAAGAAAGCAAATGCATACACACACATACATGAAATATATGCAAACAAAACATATACACACACATACACATACACACACACACACACGCACACACACACACACACACTTGCAGAGAGTCACAAACAAAATAAGCAAAGTCGTAAATAAATACATAAAGACACAAAGAAACATACAAGCATACATACGTATATATATATATATATATATATATATACACACACACAAACATACACACACACACACACACACACACACACACATACATACGTGCAAAGAGACACAAGCAAAATAAGCAAAGCAGTAAATAAATACATGAAGACACACAAACACGCAAGCATACACACACACACACACACACACACACACACACATATACTTGCAGAGACACACAAACAAAATAAGCAAAGTTGCAAATAAATACATAAAAACACCCATAAACACACAAGCATACATACACACATACACACACACACAAGCTTACACACAGAGACACACACACACACACCTGCAGAGAGACGCAAACGGAATAAATAAATTAGGAAATATATGGGTACACATAAACATATACAAATACATACTCATTTATACTCACACACAGAGAGATATTAGCAAACCTATGCACGAGAAAGCACATGCAAACACACAAACATATACAGACACACATGTATAACTACATACATACATACATACATACCCACACTTAGATACAAAGACATACAGAGAAAATTATACTTGAGAAAAGACTTGCCAACACACAAACAACACACACGCGCACACACGCACATGTACACACACGCAAGCACAGATGTGCATTTCTGTCTTAACGTTCTTCGCTATCCTGCATTCTCTCAGCTCCGCCATTGTTGTCGGATTCTCGGCAGGAATCCTTTGCCGCCATATTTGCAATGTGCCGACCGAGTCGCCCACATCTCCTCGCACACATCCTTCCATTAACATCTGTCAGCGCTTGCTTCAATCCCGACGTCCGCCTTCCTTTGAAGAGTCGGGAGGAAGAGCAAGGCACAGTAGTGAAGAGAGAGCGCGTCTCTTGCCGAGGCAAAGGCCTGACCTCATCCCACGGACCCTGGTTCGCTTCCGTCTAAACGCCCCCAGCAAAGCATCCCGGAAAGAAACAACAACAACAATAACACAAACAAAAAGACTGGTGAAAATAGCAATATGGAATGATTAAGATAAATATGAAAATGTTTAGATATTAACATCTAACTGCGTTACTGTTGATTCTTCGTACGTAGGAACATTATCGCTGTATGCAATTATATAAATATGGAATACATTAAACTGGCCTTTGTCAAGGTTTACAATGGGGGTTACACTTTTTGCTGCTTACTAATGTCTAGATAAGCGCTACTCATTGTGGTGGTACGTAAGTCATCAACTGCCACTATGTTGCAAGTTTCCAGTTCCATATTATCATAATATATAACATGTAATCTAAAAAAGAAAATACATAATTATTTATAGGGAACCTCTGGTGGTGTAACGGTTAGCAAGCTAGACTAGCAAACCTACACGAGTGAGTTCGAGTCTCATTGGGCGCCCCATTCTTTCGGCCTTGTGCCACATCGAAGCAAAGAGCTTTGTAAATTACTACATAATTATTTGATATTATTCTTTTTACATTTTATGATAGAATACAATAGATAAAAAATAAATTGGAACTTTATCGTAAATTAAATATTAATATGGTACAAATAAGGTAATAGTCGGTGGCACATTGGAAAAATATCCTGCAGATAGTCAACATCAGATAGTTTTAGAAGCACTGATGTAGATGGTTATGCAATAATGGGGGAAGGGACTAACCCAAGTTGTCACTTATCCAATCTCTTCTCCTTCAACCATGGAAACATGCAAGTGATGAGAATTTCTTGAAGATGTCTAGCGATGAGATAAAACACAGTGATGTGGTTTCATGCATTTCCTACGGTGTAATCATATTTACCAACCCCATCCGCTCGGGCAGGATATGACACAAGGTCAATTTTTAAGCGGAGTTTAACAGGTTTGAATTCAGAGTTTTCCTTCTCCTAGACTAGTTGCCTCACCAAGACTGAAGAACCTAATCTGTCCTACTATTTACCCATAGCTGGAGGGAGAATAATTGGATTTATACCTTTCCCAAGGGTATTAGTGCTATGTGAAATGCAATGTCTCATCCAGGATTTGAACTCATGTCGCCGTGTGTATTTCCAACGACGATAGCCATTACACCACGGGCACCTCCTAAGGTGTAATTGAAAAGAAATTAAAGTTCGAAATCGACTTAAGGAGATCATTTTGAATGCTGATAACAGCAAAGCAACATTGATTTTAACGGAATCTCAACTCATTTAAGGTTATTTTATGTCTTGAGGTTAGGGAATTCCATTTACTTTAAATTTATATCTACATTTTCTGTACAGTTGTTGCTCATGAGTTTTTTGTTTGCACACAGTTATATGATTTTAGTATCTGATACAAATAATTTGCACACAGTTGTATAGTTTCAGGTATTCCTATGCAAGATTTATAGTTATATAAATTGAAATAAATATTTCAGTTTTATAATAATCATTTGTAAGCATATAGTTATATGGTATCAAGTAACTTACATCCCAGAGACGACGTGGACAGACTATATGTACCAAGAAAAGAGGGAGGAAGTGGACTTGCCTGCATCGAAGACAACGTTGACACATCCATACAACGACTCGAGGACTACATAGAAAAACTCGAAAGAGGACTGATCACATCAGAAACAATACTGACAACACGATAGATAACAGAATGACAAAAACTAGGAAACAAAAATGGGAAGAGAAACAATTCCATGGGCGTTTTAAACGACTAATAAATAACATCTCACACCACAAAACATTGACATGGCTAAGAAAAGGAAACTTTATGAGAGAAACCGAATCTCTCCTAATAGCAGTAAAAAACAGCGCCATAAGAACCAATCATATCAAAGCGAGGATTGATGAGACGCAACAAAATAGCAAGTGCAGATTATGCGGTGACAGAGATGAAACCATCAATCTCATAATAAGTGAATACAGCAAGTTGGCACAGAAGGAGTACAAGGCTAGACACGAATGGGTGGGCAAGGTGATCCACAAGGAAATGTGCAAGAAATTTAAATTTGAGCATGCCAACAAATGGTATATGCACAACCCAGCACCTGTACTAGAAAATGACACGCACAAACTTCTGTGGGACATTGATATATATAAACGGATCACCTAATCTCCACCCGAAGACAAAAAAAAGTAAATCTGCAAGAAAAAAGTAAATCTGCAAAATTGTCGACTTTGCTGTCCCGGCAGACCGCAGAATAAAACTTAAAGAATGTGAAAAGAGAGATAAGTACCTTGACTTTGCTCGAGAATTGAAAAAACTATGGAACATGAAGATGACAATTATACCAATTGTGATTGGTGCTTTTGGCAGGGTAACTAAAGGATTATTAAAGGGCCTGGAAGATTTAGAAGTTGGCGGCCGAGTGGAGACCATCCAAACTGTTATATTCTCATAAGCATAACAACACAACGAAGAAGAAAATATATACCTCCCACTTTATTGTAAGGGTTCGAAAAGGGTTACTCAGGCTTTTACTGTGAGAGGGAGTTGGAGACCGAACAGAACTGCAATATATTCACCCCCACTCTTATTGCTGTCTGCGTCGTGTCTTTCTCGTTCTCCAGGGCTGCTCAACTGGAGGCCCAGGGGCCCAGCTCTCTGCTGGATGATGGCTTTCTTTACTGCATCTTATCACCAACTGGTCTCCAAAACTCCGTCGGTGGTCCCGAGGGCCCCTTCGGCCGGGTATGGCTTTCCCTACCACACGCCGTCTCTCCGTCCGATCTCTAACTGTATCTGTCTGACTTCTTGTCTTGACTGAGTTATATAATAGTTCAACGCCCACTCAATCGCCTACTCAATCTTTGGAATGGCATGTTTGATCGTCATCAAGCGGAAATAACTGTCATGCAGTTC
>OY757937.1:16514240-16524240 GCA_963585895.1 Sepioteuthis lessoniana | reverse complement strand
ATCAACCTACCTCATTCTGTTCAGATCTATCTATCTATCTATCTGATCGATGGTCTGTTGGTGTAAACTAATGCCAAATCCAGCACGCGCACACACACACACACACACACACACACACACACACACACATATATATATATATATATATATATATTGCGTACTGTTATGGTGATATACCCCATAAGGTCACTGCATGGACCCTCGCCGACACTATAAATAGTGACTGACTAGATAATCGAGTCACGCGAGTCTAGTCAGTTACAGGTACTGTTACTGTCTGTATTTCCGTAAATATACACTGCTGTAAATCTTACATCTCTTTGTGTTGTTCATTTCTGGCCCTTCAAAGCCATAATAAATACTTAGACAGCAAATCATTATCTCAACATGTTTGGCTGAATACCGCAGAATGTTTCTTTTTTAGAATCTTCAAGTGAAGACGTTTGGGTCTTCGTACAAGTCTTCTTCAAGTTTGTAAAGAAAGTATCCTATTCTAGCCCAAGCGCTTTCGACCATTTCGCTGGTCATCTTCGGGGGGTTGGGTTAGATCGTTTGTTGCTGTGAGTTTTATTTATATTTATAAAAACATTAAACACTTTCAATAACTAACCATCCACCCTATCATAATGGGCCCACTCCATGTATACTTAAAAAAAAACACTCCAAATAAATATAAATAAAACAGCAACAAGCAATCTAACACAACCCCCGAAGATGACCAGCGAAATGGCCGAAAATGCTTGAGCTAACATAGGGTACTTTCTTTGCCAACTTGACCACGACATAAGAAGACTCAAACGTCTTCACGTGAAGATTTTAAAAAAAGAAACAATCTGCAGTATTCAACCAAACATCTTTGTTTTTGTCTTTATTGGGAATCCTTTTTGAGATGAGCTTTCTTAATCTGAGAATTAATTTTTTTTTTATTGCGGACTTTTTGTCCTTATCTTTGTAGTTTTTTTTGTTTGTTTGTTTGTTTCTTCTCACTACGTTTCGGCCAAATTTCACCTCTGGCCTTCTTCAGGTGATTAACCGCGACCTCGGATAGGAATGCTGAGTCTCGTAACCGTATCCCCAGTAATTACTATGGAAGGCTGTAATTACATAGAAAAATTCTCAAATCTTTGTTTTCATCTCTCTATATTAAGCGAATAGTTTGTCGCTAACTTATTTTATTCCAATCAAACATTAATAATTCTATTTGATATCAATCTTTCTTTTTTTGCATACAGTTAGATGCTTTCGAGTATTCTTATCGAAGAGTAATAATTCTGTCGTACATTGAATTGTCATGACCAGAAAATCCGGCAAACACTTGCGTGCGACATTCGAAACCACAGGACAAATTAGGTCTCATCAGCAGTGTATATACCGTGATCACCGCCTCAGGAGATCGAACCAGCGACCACTGAATGTAGAGCCGAAACTCAACCACTGAGCCATCGCAACACATCGTGCACAAGCAATGCCAAATTAACTAGCCATAGTAATTCAATTTACAAAATAATTCCTCTACTTGAGAAAGAAAATGTACATCAGTAATTGATGACATTAATCATTTGTTTGCACACAGTTAAATGTTTTAAAGTATTCCTATTTAACATGAATAATCCAATTTATCAAGTATTCATATGTAATATGAATAATTTGCAAACAGCTGTATGGTTTCAGATTTCTTATGATAATAATATTTGGTAAATGATTGATCAATTAATTTTGACGCATAGTTGGGACATTAACAGGTACCACCACACCGGTTCGGAATGAACCAGTGAGTAATGGCGATGATGGGGTATTCTATATTTCCAAAATCTCTGGGACTGTAGCCTCACCATCAGATGCAGTTTAGTGCCATACCCATGACGCTTGTTATGGGCGACACTCTGCGTATTCTACGGCCCAAAATGAGAGGGCTTTATATCTATCTGTCCATCGATCAATCACAGATAGATAGATAGATAGATAGAGTTTAGCCTTATCCACGATTTCCAACATCCACTGAAAATTTTGGAACATATTCTCGTGTCGAATGCAGAAAAAAAGCCAGCTTATAACGACCTCTGGTGCTGACAGTAAATTGACCACTGCCCGCGGATCTATAAGGAAATATTTTATTTCTGCTAGCATCAGACCGGATGTATCATCTGTTTCCTCCTCATAAAAAGTCAATTGCCTGGGGGAGATACAGAGTGTGGGAAAAATCTTCTTTCGGTTTTTCTGGCAAATCCATTGGGTCAATAAAGGGTTAAAATATTTTGCAAGATCTTATCGAATCATTTTCTCTCGTCTTTTTCCAGTGTTAAAAACAGCAGATCAATATTACTGAGATTTTGTCGACGGTTAAAACCATTCAACAAAGGTGTGTCCTATCTATGATGTCAATTTGTATCCAGAGGTAAGGCTCGAATTCTGGAGATAGATAGATAGATAGATAGATATGAATATAATTATATTGATAGGTCTTCTACTTTGTGTTTGAAATCACTATAATCGACAACTGTCGGTCGTCGACATCTCGGGGTTTTTTTCAGGGTCAAATTACCACCATTAAAAACGCTGAATGCAGTTTGCAGAAGTAATACAAACTATCTCCCCAAAATTTTGGCTCAAAGCATTACTATATCTCTTTGTGAGTGAAGGCTAACAAGTCAAGGAGTTCATCAGAAAAATCATCAGATGACCTTACGGTTAGATACATCACTCATTATATCCGACCATTTAATACTAAATAAAACTGAATAAAATAAATAAAGATACCCAGGACAATGACACCTTTATCTGCTGCAAAGTAGTCCTCTTAGGACCTCATACCCCTATCCCAACACCCCTTTCACTTTTAAAAAGTGCAAAGCCCTCTTTTGATATCATTATCAGCTGTCTTAACTCGTTCTCTTGAAACTCGCTCACAGTGTTCCAATAGGGATTTCAGCTTCGAATTATCTCAGGAAAATATCCCATCACTTAATACTGAGTTATAAAAATAGCTTACCTGCAGAAATGAAGTTTTAGTCTCCTTCAGACTACTATAGATTACTTCCGTTGAAACAGCCTCGACATCAACCAGCGTTCCTTACATTTTGCAAAACAAATTTCTTTCGGGATTATTTTCAGCTGTCCTGAAAGTCTTCTTTTATTTGATGTTAATTTCAAAAAAAGACTTCCCCGTGGTAATGCTGGCTTAGACCACATTAAAAGTATTCCTATAAGAATCTTACTGATTATTCTAGCATCCTTTTCATTTTTCAAAAGTCAGCAATTTTTTTTTTTTTGAAACGCCATCATTCGACTCATCACGTGCTATATGATCGACCATGGTGCTTCAACAGTAATTTTAACCCAGTCGGCAGGGCTGTAGAATCCACCGGCTGCATTAGATAGCAATAAGGAAAACCATTTAACTGTTTAGAAACAATAGCAAAATTAGTGTGCAGACAAATTAGCTGTAACTCATCTAAAAATGAAATTACTAACAAACTAATCTCTTACATATGAATATCTATTTAAATGTGTGCAAACAAATGACTGATGTAAAATTGTTAGTATCACATAGCAATACCTGAAACCATTCAAGTGTTAGCAAACAAATGATTAATAGTAAACAGAATTATATCTGATAGCTGTACTTGAAACCATTTAACTGTGTGCAAAAATGGAAAAAAGACCTCAGTCTAGTTTAAAAATGTTATCAACAAAATGTGTTTACAAATCATGTATATTTAATATATGTATAAACAGTACCTGGCATTAAATAACCTACAAAGGTTGATTTGCCGTAAGACCAAACCAATCAACAGTAATTTCATCTTCAAGTCTGTCCCGAAAATATCAAGCTCCTTAGACGACGGTTATCAACGTAGGAAATGAAATCAGCAACACTGAGATCGAATCCTGGCCGAAGCAGTTTCTTTTTCTTTTTGTGCCTATACCCTATGGAAAGGCTTTCTCTTCGGCATCCTAAGCTATCAATAAATTGTAGGGTAGACAAAGTTCTTTAGTCTCGATACGGCAACTAATGAAAGAGAAAGAAAACTCAATTCAAACCACCTGTACCCGGATTTAAAGTTGACCTTATGTCGCATTCTGCGATTGGTGAAGGAGTTGAATAAAAATGTTCAAGTAATTACTAAGAAAAAAGTAGGGTTTTGTTTAGAAAGATTTTGCAGGATCATCTGTTGACATAAACAGCCTAAAAGAAAGACATTATACATTTAAATACTGATGAAAGACATATCTTCTCGAATAAAAAAAATTTTCTTAATAATATCTCTTCAAAGGAGACCTAAGGGAGACAACTAACAAGTGCCAGATGAGGCAAAGCTTAGTGCATGACTGGATGGATTGGTTAGCAAACTAAAACTGCAAACAATTATAGTTCGATTCGCTCTGGGTAACCGATATTGCTGGCCTTGTGCCAAACCAAGTGCAGCTTAGTGAATGACTTCCCGCCCAAATGTCCATCGCCAAAATGTCTGTTACCAATAGATAGCAATAAAGAAAGCCATTTAAGACTGTAACATCCAACTCTGGAATGGGCAGTGTATTAATTATTGAGATTAATTTTGTCTGGTACAAGCCGACAGTAAGAGAGTGCTAAGTCAAGAACAAATGAATATATTTGTAGTTATCTGATACCACTTCACATTAACTGATTGACATTTTAAAGGCAAAATGCTTCCGCTTTTCAAATCTGCAATGATAGTCAATGATCATTATTATAATGATAGTAATCAATAATTTCTAGAAAAATCAATAATTAATAGAAACGTAAAAAATTTCCATTACAACAACTTCAAATCGATTTATAAGTTAAACTTTTCTTTCTTCCCATGATTACAGTATTTTCAATAGTTCCAGTTTAAATACCAAACATCTATATATATATATATATATGTATGTATGTATGTATGTATATGTATGTATATTTATATATATCATGTAAAGAGAAGAAAATTCAAGCCGTGTTAAATTGTCATTATAAATTCATTTCTGTGAAGAATATCATTATACTCTTCGTCTCATCAGATGACTTCACATGCTCTTATTTATCAATCCCCCCTCTCTCTCTCTCTCTCTCTCTCTCTCTCTCTATATATATATATATATATATATATATATATATATATATATATATATATATATATATATCAATCTATTCTTGTTTACCTGTCTATCAATCTATTTAATTCTAACTCTATCCCAATCTGCTTCTATCTATCTATCTATCTATCTATCTATCTAAGTTGTCCGGTACAGTTTATGCCTAAAAATTATTCAAACGTTGCAAAATTTAAGTGAAACGAAAAAGGAAACGAGTCTATTTTGAAAGACATTAAGACAATCAAGAAAAAGAAAAGAAAAAAGGAACGAATTAAAGAGGGTTGGAAGAAATGAAAAGGAAATGAAAGGAAATAAGTTGAAGAAATGAGAGAGGGGGAGTGGGAAAAAAGAAATAAAAATAAAAATGAAAATAAAATAAGAACAAAACCAACAATCCACAACACACACACACACACACACACACACACACACACACACACACACACACACACGAACACACACACACACACACGAACACACACACACACACACACACACAAATAAAAAATAAAGATAAAAAAAAAGATTGCTCCGTATTATCCGAACATGCAATTCCTCTTTTGATTCTATCTTCAAATTTTCTTTAGAAAATTATAACGAAAACCTATTCAATAAAAATGGGTCATTTTTGATAATTACGATGGGAAAATTTACATATTTACCATTGAAAGTTTTTTTAAAGAAATATTTTTTTTAAATAAAAGGATATTCAAAAGTTTTCATCCTTCTCACTGTAGAGAATGTATAGAGACAGCATGGCTATCTTCTTAGATGGCATAAGAAAGAGAGAGATGAAGAAAAATAAAGACAGGGGAAGATAAGAGAGGGAAGGGGATAAAAAAATGAAGAAAATGGTGAGAAAGAAAGAAAGAAAGAAAGAAAGAAAGAAAGAAAGAAAGAAAGGACAACGGAAGGAGTGAAGAAAATCGACAAAAAATAAGTGAAAAAAAACAATCGGCACAAAAAAGGGAGAGTCAGAATAACGAAAGCGAGAGAGAGAGAGAGAGAGAGAGAGAGAGAGAGAGAGAGAGAGAGAGAGAGAGAGAGAGAGAGAGAAAAGAAGAAAACAGAGTTGAAGAAAAGAGTGAAGCAGAGAATGAAAAAGACGAAAAAGAGAGAGAGAGAGAGAGCAAGGAGAAAAAAGAGAGAGGGCGATAAAAGAGAGAGGGGTGTATGAGAGAGAGAGAGAGAGAGAGAGAGAGAGAGAGAGAGAGAGAGAGAGAGAGAGAGATGAAGAAAACAGCAAGTTGAAAAAAAGAATGAAGTAGAGAATGAGAAATACGGGAAAAAGAAAGAGATGTAAAACTAACAAAAGCAAAAACAAACGAATAAAACAGAAAACAAACGAGAGAGAGAGGGGGGGGGTACGAAAGACGGAGATTGAGAGACAGAGATATGAAAAAAAAACGAAAATTTGAAGAAAAGAGAAAAGCAGAGAATGGGAAAGACAAGAAAGAAAGAGAGAGAGAGAGAGAGAGAGAGAGAGAGAGAGAGAAATGTGAAAAAAAGGACAGAGAACGAAGAAAAGAGAGAGTGGTGTTGGAGAGAGGGAGAGAGAGATAAATAGAAAGAGAGTGAGTGAGATACGGAGAAAATAGAGAGTTGAAGAAAAGAGTGAAGCAGAGAGACGGGAAAAAGAAAGAAAGAGATGTAAAAAAAAGAACAAATTGAGAGCAAAGAAAAGAGAGAGTAGTGAAACAGAAACAGGACAGAAACAGAGAGACAGAGATATAAGAAAGAGAGTTAAAGAAGAGAAGCAGAATATGGGAAAGAGAAAGAGAGAAAGAGAGAGAGAGAGATGTGAAAAAGAACTGTGAAAAAGAGATAGATAGATAGATAGATAGATAGATAGATAGATAGATAGGAAAGAGAAATGAAAAGTGACTGATGATCGTAAAAGAGAGAAGAGAAACGACAATATCGAGACAAAGAAAAGAGACGGAGTTAGCGGGGAGGAAAGAAAGAGCCGATAAAATTGAGACACGGACCAAAGACGAAAACAATGAAAAAAATACATGATCATTTGCTATTTAATATTGGCTATTGCAATCCATTTGAAATTCTATCATTAAAAAGATTTTTGGTTCCAAATTGATCAACTGCTTGCACTAAATCGGCTCATTTCAACAAAAAAGAACCTCTGTCTTCTTTGTAAAACTCTCTACATTATGTAATTATCTATTTAAAAAGTCATTGTATCGGGCGTCTATTTAAATACTCGACAACATACGTACATTTCTCATATACTATTATAAAATCGACAATACGATGATGCAAAACAGCATTTTTTAAATAGCATTAATAATAATAATAATCATAATAATAATAATAGTCATATTAGCAATTTATATAAAAAAAAATCAAATCAAATCAAACAAATTACTTGATACTCGTATCTCAATTCTCCAGCTAACATTAGCGTAAACTTTCCATTCACAATTGTTAAAATGGACCCTTGGAAATTCAACGTAATACATATCTAATTGGCCAAATTCTGCTTCTTCATAAATATATCATTATTATTGTTACTCCTTGAGAGTTTTTCACATCAGCGTTAGCTGGTGGTTTTCCTCTGGAGTTTGAGTGACAACAAGTTTCCACAAGTCTCCAGGACTCTTCTCAGTAATGGATAGTTTCCACTCGTCCTTTTATTTCCAAGTCCTCCAGTCCTTGTACCAATCCTTTGGTGACTGTACCTAGTGCACCAATTACAATTGGTACCACCGTCACTTTCATGTTCCACCGTTTCTTCAATTCACTAAGGTATAGGTACTTATCTTTCTTTTCGCTTTCTTTCAATTTTATTCTGTGGCCTACCGGGACAGCAAAGTTCACAATTTGGCAAGTTCTGTTTTTTTTTACTATCACTAGGTCTGGTCGTCTAGTCGAGATTATGTAATCCGTTTGTATCTCAAAATCCCAGAGGAGTTTGCATGTCTCATTCTCCAGGACATATGCTGGGTTGTGCATATACCATTTGTTCGTATGGTCAAACTTCAATTTCTTGCAAAATTCCAAGTGAACTCCTTGCCCACCCAGTTGTCACTAATCTTTCTGTGCTAATTTGCTACATTCTCTGATCGTTTCGTCTCTATCACCACGTATCATTATTATTATTATTATTAGTAGTAGTAGTAGTAGTATTCCTTGCGAGTTTCTGGTCTTTCACTGGAGTCTGAATAACAGTAAGTCTCCTCAGGTCTCCAGGACTCTACTTAATATTCTAGCCGATCTCAGTAATGCTGAAATCTGGATGGTTCGATTCTCCCACAGAATTCCAATTCGTTCTCCATGCTCTGGGGGATGGTTCCGAGCGCAAGCACTATATCTGATGTTATCTTGTCCTTCCAGTTCCATAGTTTGTTTTTTTTACTTCACAGTCTATATTATCATTATTATTATTATTAGTAGTAGTAGTAGTTGTAGTAGTTTAATCCTTGAGAGTTTTTTTTTCTGTCAGCTCTATCTGATGGCTTTTTTCCTGAGTGACGCCAAATCCTTTTTCTCCAGGAGTCTTCTTAGAATCCTCGTCGATTTTAGAATTGCTGCAATTTGGTTGGTTTAAATTCATCCTCCAAATTCATTCCGTCTTTATCGCGGTGTAATAGCTCATTTGCTCGTCAAGTTCTTCTTCTTAGAGTTTTTCACATCACCGTTATCCAATGGTTTTTTTTTCTGGAATCTGAGCGATAGCAAGTCTCCTCGGGTCTCCAGGACTCTTCTTAGTATTCTGTCGGATCTCAACAATGCTGTAGTTTGGATGGTCTTCATTAGTCCTCTCATATTCAAGTCCTCAAGTCCCTATACCAAGTCTTTATTATGATTATTATTATTGGATGAATCAATGTGTTTCCAGTTTTTCTTTAATTTGCATCGGATGTCACAACATTCCACAAAAATGGCGGGAAAGTCTTACACATTTATTTTCTTTTTCTTTAATGTCTTCTACGGGGAGTTTTTTTTTTTTATCCTATGTCTGCGATGGGGGCCTGCTTTGTTTATTTTCGGAAGCACTTTAGCAGACATTCTTCAAGTTTATTATTATTATTATTATTATTATCTTACGTTGTGAGTATTTTAATATCAGTTTTCAATGGTGGTTTCACTTAAGTCCGAGCAGCAGCAAGACTCCTCCGTTCTCTAAAACTCTTCAAATTATTCTAACCATATTGTGGTCTGACCGGTTCCAGTCTTCCTTCGATCTTCAGCTCTTCTAGTTTCTTTTCTATGTTTTTCGAGTTTGTTCCAAGGACTCCAACTATAATTGGAATCACCGTTTCCTTTATTTTTCGTGCATTTTTATTTTCTTTATTGGTTCGCAGTGACGGAAAAGTCCACTTATTCGGCAAGTTCTCTTTTTTTTTTTGTTGATTATCCCTATGTTTGATCTTCTAGTCGGGATAAGGTAATATGTTTCTATCTCAAAATCCCCAAGAATTTTGTGTGTCTCATTCTTCATGACGGATTCTGGTTTGTGTTTCTACGATCTGGCAGAATGGTCAAATCTCTATTTCTTGCTCAATTTCCTGTGGATCATCATCCTCACTAAGTCGTGTGGGGTTTGTTATATTCTTTTTGCTGCATTCGATTAAAATTATTATTATTACTCTTGGCTAGTTTTTCTCCACAGATTTTCTAAGAATTCGGGCTGATCTCAGCAATGATGTAGTCTGAATGGTGTCGATTCTTCCTCCGTTTTCCAGCTGTTCCAGTTCTTTTTCCATTCCTTTGGAGACCATTCCACGTGCATTAACTACAGTTGATATCACTTTCACCTTCAGATTCCATCGTTTTTTAGTTCTCTAGTAAGGTCTAATTTCGTACCTCTTAAAATCCACAAGACAACAAGTTCTTTATATTATTATTTTTAATTGGCATAATGGTTAGAGTGTTTGCCAAAGGC
>OY757937.1:16486740-16509240 GCA_963585895.1 Sepioteuthis lessoniana | reverse complement strand
TATTCTGGCCGTTCTCAATAATGATGTAGTTTGGATGGTCTCCAATCGTCCTCCAGCTCCCAAATCCTCCAGTCCCTTTAGTAATCCTTTAATTACTGGACCAAAAGCACCAATCACAGTTGGTATAATTGTCACCTTCATGTTTCTTATTTTTTTTCAATCCTCTAGCAAGATCGAGGTACTTATCCTTCTTTTCACATTCTTTCAGTTTTATGCTATTATTATTATTATTATTATTATTATTATTATTATTATTATTATTATTATTCCTGGTGAGTTTTTCACACCCTTTAAAGCTGATGATCTTTTACTGAAATCTGAATGACAGTAGGTCTCTGCAAGTCTCCAGAACTCTTCTGAGTATTCTGGCCAATCTCAATATTGCTGTAGTTTGGATGGTCTCGGTTTCACCTCCAATTTACTAGGTCCCTTATCAAGCCTCTGGAGATCGCTTCGAGCGCTCCAATTTTTCAGTTTCGCATAAGTACAGTGTTTAGTTCAATTTGACCTATAGATAGAACCCTCTCAGGTGCTACCACTCCGGGACAGAGTGGACCTGGGAGCGTTGACAATGAAGAGGTAATCCGTATTCCCCAACCTCCAGCATTTCTAGAACCTCGCCATCAGATTGCTTAGTGTCATATCCACGAAATTAGTAGGGGGAATCTTACTTCTCTGTAGAGATGCAGTCGGTGTATTCTGCAGCCCCAGCTGATTGGGCCACAGGACACTAGAAGGGGGAGGCTACTACCTCTCTGCAGAGATGCAGTCAGTGTATTCTGCAGCCTGGGCCTCAGGACACTCGTTAGGGGAGGGGGTCCTACTCTTCTGCAGAGATGCAGTCAGTGTATTCTGCAGCCCCACCCGACTGGGCCACAGGACCCTCGTTGGGTGGGTGGGGTTAACCTACTCTTCTACAGAGATGCAGTCAGTGTATTCTGCAGCCCTAGCCAATTGGGCCACATGACACTTGTAGGGGAATCTTACTTCTCTGCAGAGATGCAGTCGGTGTATTCTGCAACCCCAGCAGACTAGGCCATATTCTAAAAGAGATTGTACCATGTAAATTTTTCAAATTGATTAACACTACAATCTGAATTTTTAAGGCGTTTTTAATGATTGAATTACAGTGCTTCATGATAGAAACACGATCAAAACTCACGATTCTGAGTTTCACGTTGTCGATATTCAGGTTATTCAGTATCAACAATGTGAAACACATGTGAGTTTTTATCCTGTTCTTATTCTATTTTATTGTAGAAAATATTATACACATACATACACACACACACACACACAGATGCACGCGCACATACAGAAACGCACACACACACACACACACACACACACACATATATATATATATATATATATATATATATATATATATATATATATATATATACTAATCCAAGCATTTGTAAGTCTACCAAATCAATCTTGAAATAAATACCCCTGGATGATAACGGCTTAAGTGCGAAACCGATTGGGATTAACGAAATTTTATTTATCTATTTATTTTCTTTTGTTTGTTTTTACCTCTTTTATTGTCTTACCGATTATAATAATCTTCAATTCATGGGCGTATCTAAATTTACTAGTAATTTTGAAAAGTATTCCTGAATATGCGGCGAAAGGATTTCTTTTATTTCTCTGATGAATAAAGAATGACCGACGAGAAAAGGAAGTGTGAATAAAGAAAGAGAAAACATTTTGAAAGGAGGTAAAAAAAAGTGAGGAAAATATATATGATGGGTGCAGTAATTATTGAGAGATTTTCTGAAAATAAATGGATACAAATATGTGGAGATAGCTCGATGGGTAGGTTTGATTTTGTTTGGTGTCTTTATTTAATGACATGTCAACCCTCAAGGGTTACTTATTGCTAAAATGATCCTTGTAGAAGAACAGCAGTGGTGTTATCTAACTCTTAACTGGGGGGAGGGGATAAGAGAGGTTAATAACTTTCTGAAAATGATCGTAATACCGAGACCAGTGTTCGAATTCGCATACAACGATGTCACAATCTAAAATGTTAACAACTACGTCAAGGGGGTCTCCCTTGGACAGATAGGTAGATAAACAAGAACATATATATATATATATATATATATATATATATATATATATATATATATATATATATATATATATATATATGGATGGAAATAATGGAAATAAATCCGACAGTATGAAGAAAATAGAAAAACGAAGTAATCTTCAAGGATTATTATTATTATAATCGTAATGGAAAGTCAATGTTAAGACGTTTCGGTTTTTGTAAACCTTCATCAGGCCTTTTAGATAGTGAAAAATGTTGTTAGAACAACGATAATTTAAACATCCGTCCTTATTCTAGCAACTTTTTTTACAATCTTAAAGGTTTATTAAAACCGAAACATTTTACGTTGACTTTCCATTATAATAGATTCATCACTTTTGGATGACTTTGTTTTTCTGTTCTCTTCATATATATGTATTATAGGTTGTCTTTTCGATTATAGTTATTCCTATCTATTTTTCTATCTATCTTTCTACACACATAGATAGATAGATAGATAGATAGATAGATAGATTCCTAGGTGGTGTGATTAATAGAAAAATAGATAGGAAAAATTGTAATCGAAAAGACAACGTATTATACGAAAAGCAACATAACATTTATTTCAAAAGAGGGTGATCGACAGAAAGATGACGGAAAAGAAAAAGAAAAACAATTTTGCCAGTCCGACTCTGTGACTGTTTAGACGTGCGTAACTCTGGATAATCGAAGTTGTGTTACAATTTTTCTTCCATCTTTCCTCTCCTAGTTTGTTAATTCGTTTGCTTTCGCCTTTTCCAACATGTTTCCATTAGTCCGTGTCAAAAGTTGTTCGGAGGTTTCCGCCTCGCTTGCGTCGGCCACGTCCCAACATGCAGTCCAGGAAGACGGAGTGAAAATCTGGCCCACGGGGGTCAGTCACCTCCCCCTTGTAGCAGCATGTTCTGAAAGCCTTCTTGGCTGGCTGGAGACCGGAAGTCCGTTGACAGGTGCTTGGGTTTCCAATCGGCTGCGACCCCATTAAGTTGGGACCGAGCTCCTATCTCCTACTTCCTTCTCGGAAACCAAGCCTCGCTTTCTTCGTTGCTTGGCGTACCTCCTCTCACTTTCTTCTGTCAGTTGGATTTTTTTTTGTCTTTATATCTTTTTTTTTATGTTTTACCCGCGTTTTTTGTCTTCTGTCGATGTTTTATCTCCGCCATTTTGTTTTGTCTTCTGATTTCTTTATTTCATTACCTTCAAGAAAGATTTTTTGCGAGTTCTGTCACGAATCTTCTTCTTCTTCTTCTTCTTCTTCTTCTTCTTCTTCTTCTTCTTCTTCTTCGCTTAGTCTGGCACAGAGCCGCAAAAGTGGAGCGCGATTCCTTAAACTATGAAGAGATCGAATAAGTTCATTCATCGCTCTACACCAAGTGCATTTCTTTTCATAAAAAGGCTCTCCTTTCATTTATTTTCCGCTCTTACGATGAATCGGTTAAAGGATATGCAATATAGCAGTTTCACAAGGTAATTGGCAAATTGATATCGAATTGTGTTCATAAATACTCAAGGGAAAACAGAAGAATCTATTTCTGACTGCGTTCGTTGCCATCGCTCGGTAAATTGAAAAATGACTCGTCACTAGCCTGTCATGATGCTTTAAAAAAAATTGGGCAATTAAAAAAAAATAACCCTCATAAATATGACTGCAGTTATTTATCTATTTACAATTTTGTGAGTATCTTTTTCTTCCTTTTTTTTTTTAGTATCTAAATTCTTTTTTTCTTTCTTCTGCCCTATTCTTTCTTTCTTTCTTACACAATTTTTTCTTCTTTACTTTTTCCCTTCATTTCCTTGTTTTATTTATGTTCCCTATACTTCTTTCTTTCTTTCTTTCTTTCTTTCTTATTTGTTAATGTATTAAGTACTTTTCTTTCTTTTTTTAAATTTTTAGCTTGACTATTTCTTTTGGCCCATATTTTCATTTATTTATTCTTTTTCTTTCTTTTTCTATTTCATTCGTTTCTTCATTTCAGCTTGTTTCACTTCCATTTTAGTTTCCATATTCATTTCTTCCTTTCTTTTCCTTTTCTTCTTTTATCTGTTCTTTATTTCATTTTGGGGGGTCCTCGTGGTGTAATGGTTAAAGCGATGGACTGCGGAATCGTAGTACGCGAGTTCGTTCTCCAGTCGCGCTATTACGTTCACTTTCGGGCAAATACCGTTGGGAAGGGTATGAACCCCCTTATCCTCCCAGCTATGGGTTAAATAGTACTGTTCTTCTAGGAGAATGGTTTTGGCATTAAATAACCTAAAAAGAGTTGATATGCCATTAAACAAAGAAACCTTTAATTCATTTTCTTTCTTTTTTCTTCATTCATTCATTCATTTCGTCATTTATTTAGTTGTTTCCTTTCTTTTATTTATGTCTGCCACACTTGTTTGTTTGTTTGTTTGTTTCTTTCTTTCTTTCTAATTTATTTATGCTTGTTTTATTTATTTATTTATTTATTTATTCTTGTATTTTGTACTTTTTCTTTTTTCTTTTTTAAATTTTTTCTTTCTTTTAGTTCATAATTTCACTTATTCCAACTTTTTTATTTCATAATTCATTTTTTCCTCATTTCTTCCTGTTGTATTTCTATCTTAGTTTTTTTCTTTGTTTGCTTATTTTTTGTTCATTGAGTTCTTTCTTTCTTTCTTTCTTTCTTTCTTTCTTTCTTTCTTTCACACTTTTTCTTCTTTATTTTTTTCCTTCATTTCCTTGTTTTATTTATGCCCCCTCTACTTCTTTCTTTCTTTCTTTCTTTCTTTCTTTCACACTTTTTTCTTCTTTACTTCTTTCCCTTCATTTCCTTGTTTTATTTATGCCCCCTCTACTTCTTTCTTTCTTTCTTTCTTTCTTTCTTTCTTTCACACTTTTTTCTTCTTTACTTCTTTCCCTTCATTTCCTTGTTTTATTTATGCCTCCTCTACTTCTTTCTTTCTTTCTTTCTTTTTTTCTTTCTGATTTTTCTTGATTTATTCATCTACTTTTCTTTCGTTTAAATCATTTACGTTTGATTTAATTCGCGATACACACACACACAAACACGCGCGTGCGCGGACTCACAGACACAAAATCTCAGAGACAAAAAGACGTAATAATGCATAACTTCCAAACAGCGACTATGATCTGCACCTGAGGCCCCACAGTTTTTTTTAAATAATGACCCCCCCTCGTGTAGTATAATGCTTAACAAGCAAGAATAGCTGACAATTGTTTATGAGTTTAATTCTAACGGAGTGTCCTATATTTCTCTACACTTCGGGTCTTGAGCTAAACTAAGCTCAGCTTTATAATTGACTACACTGGATAATTGGTAAACGACAACTGTACGGCCACTAACCTCCAATCTCAAAAACCATGATGGATGATAGTGACGGATGGGGGAGAGAGAGAGAGTCAGGAAAATCAGTACTGTCAGTTTAACTTGATGATGATGACACCGAATAATTTTTTGAAATCTCGCTTCTAATTAAGTCAATATATATATATATAGATAGCTAGATAGCATGCAATATTCATAAATAAAGAGTGCTCAATATCAGACCAATCTATCTAATTTACGATAGGATAGAGACAAAAAGCCAACGGCGCTCTGTGATTTTCAGTTTTTCGCTTATGCAAAAACTCTCTCTACAAAGAACCCATAGATGATGTAATTAGAATTTAAAAATTAAAATTAAAAATAAAATTGAAAAAAAAAAAAAATTTAGTACATTTCTAACCGAAATTAAAATAAAAACGGAAGTGGGCTAAATGAGGAGATAACTCTTCACCCCTCTTCTATCCCCTCCCACGTTTTTCTGTGTCTATTCTAGTTTTTTTTATCCATAGGATCTGAAGAAGTCCTGTTAAATTGAAATTTTCCAAAACGCGTAACAGGATGGAAATAAATTTATAATCCTAATGTGACCGGTTTGCTGTTTTTCTTAAAGAATATATATATATATATATATATATATATATATATATATATATACTTGCTATGGTTTAAATAGTACCACTAGTGTTCTTCTACAATGACGGCATGTTAAATTTCGTGGTTGATATGCCGTTAAACAAAGAAGCCAAACCAAACCAATATATATATATATATAGTCAAACACACAGACACATAAACACACAACAATTCACACCGACATTCATATATATTTACATACAGTCCACGTACACATAAATATGCCATCATCGGGAATTTTTTCTATTTCCATTTCATTATATAATGAAATGAATTCAAAATTTTCCCAAAAACCTTCATTTTCCTCTGGTGACCATAAAAACTGGAAACTGATGATTATGGTGTGTGTGTGTGTGTGTGTGTGTGTTGAGTTTTCTCTTCTGCTTGCATTTGCCATAGAAGTTTTGGAGCATCTAACCACACTACTGCTCCAAATAAACATTCTGCTTTTGTTTCCATATCAGCCTTCTATCTATCATACCAGTGCATTAGACGCATTTATTAAACAAATGGAGCTAATTCCCACCAATACCAGAAATTGCTTGGCCTTTTCTAATGATTTGCTTATTTTATAGACGGAGACACTAAAGTGCATATCCTGTTGATGCTGTTTGTTACTCAAAGAAATGTCCCAAGTTCAAGGTGCTATCAAGCAATAACGACTGCCTGGAACATATCCAGTATCACATCGACAGACACATGAAAATTGGAATTGTTTTATTTAATCTGGCCTTGAAATTTGTTCAGAATTCAACGAATGCTATAGCGTATTATCGTGTGTGTTTAAAAGAAAAACGTATCGAAAAATTTATACTTCGAGGGACATACCTCGTAAGAAATTTGTTTTTATAAATAACATTTATAATATAATTTATAATATTTACCGGACCATTGACCTAATGAATAGAATGTTCACTAATGATCTGTGAGACCGGGGTTCAATTCCAGGTCGAGACATCCCAAAGATTCAAAAAATGGTACTAGAGGCTTCCTTGCTTATCACTCAGGTGCAGATCAACGGTAAAGTAGAGCAATCCAGGGAAGGGGGTAGCGACCTCCCCTACACCTGGGTGTAGTAGCTATTTAAAAGGAAACCTTCGGGTGGCCCTCGACTACGGTCGGCCAACTTACTTTATATATATATATTCTCTGAGAGTGGGCACACAAATATATTTATGTACATTTAAATGTACATGCACACATATTTTCAATGAAATTTAGTGAATTCAATGTTTATAAGAATGTATTTGACCCTACATATATATATATATAGATATAGATATATATATGTATATATATATATATGTGTGTGTGTGTGTGTGTGTGTGTGTTAGTGTGTGTTGGTTTAAATCTATCAATGAAGTCTTTTCTTTTATATGAAGTAATGAGTAATTATCGGTCTGGTATAATGGTATTATTTTAAAGTTACCTTTGCCACATTTATAAAGGTGTTTTCATACCTAAAGTTTTCTATTTTCTGTTGATTTGATATTACTTATTTGTAAAGAGACTCTATTGTTCAGTGTTAGAGGGCAACCTAAGTGAATTTTGTAGTTTGTGCATTTCATTATGTGGAGTATATTTTTTGAATTACAGCTTAAATTTCTATTTATTTTGAATGTTATTTTCGGGTGGTTAAGGGTAGAGGATTTTCCTTCTATGATTATATTACATACTTTATATCCTTTATTATTGTCTCTTGAGATTCCATGCGTTGTGTGTTGCCCAAATTTAGATGAAGTTTGTGTGTTTTTTAAGTCTTTTAGTTGTCGTTTGCTTTTAATAATTTTGTCGTGTCTAATATGTTTTTAATTCTATCATTGTTTTATTAGGTTCATCTTCACTGATATTTCTGCGAATAACTGCGTATTGTTTTTTGTGGTTTGTCAATACATATACTGAAGGTTATTCGTTACAATGTCTTTTGGGAAGACGTAGTTCTTCTAATGGTATTTTTTTTTAGTTAATTCGAATCCCTTAATTATCAATGTTCTGAGATACCCTCTCTGATTGTGGGTTACGTGTAATTCTTCTAGGCGGGCTTGTCGGAGGTTTTTGTCAGTAGCTATGATGTAGATCATACGCGTTTGGGTGTAAGGGGGGATTTTATGCAGCTTTTCAGGTGAGGACTCATCGAATGGAGGTATTGTTTGATATCTGGGGGTTTTGGTAAATATCTGTGATAATTTGCCCATTTTGATTTTTAATGAGTATGTCTAAAAATGGTAGTTCTTTAAAAAAAAGGGTTTTATGGTGAGTTTTTAGGGTGCAGGTTTTGGAGTAAGTTACATCAATCGTTAATGTTGCCTCATGAACATTTCCAAAATATGAATCAGTCATCTCGGTATCTGTTTTTATATTGTTGTCCTATTTTCCTCTAAGTATGTTGTGGTTAATTGGTTGGTTGGTTAGCGGAAAGGCTGGTTGGTTAGCTGGTTCGTTGGTAGGCTGATTGGTTGATGGGTTTTACGGCATGTCAACACTTGCTGGATTATGTTATGCCGAAATAAATACAATAATCATGATCTCCTATGTAACAAAGAGGACAAGTTCACCGACCTCGGAAGCAGCATCTCATCAACCAAGAATGAAATCAACACCCGACTGGCAAAGGCATGGACAGCTATCGATAGGCTATCGGGCATATGAAAGTCAGACCTGACCGATAAAATAAAACGCAGTTTTTTCCAAGCAGCTGTCGTGTTGATACTGCTACATGGATGCACTACATAGACGCTAACTAAACGCATAGAGAAAAGGCTTGATGACAAGTACACAAGAATGCTGCGAGCAATACCCCTCAAAACAGCCGCTGTACGGCCACCTACCACCAATCACGAAAACTATGAAAGTTAGACGAACCAGCCATACGGAACATTGCTGGAGAAGTAAGGACGAACTCATAAGCGATGTACTCCTTTGGAACCTTGCACATAGACGAGCAAAGGTAGAACGACCAGTTAGAACCTCTGTGTCGATACAGGATGTAGCCTGGAAGACCTCCCGGAAGCGATGGACGATAGAGACGAATGGTGAGAGAGGATCAAGGAGATCCGTGCAAGCAGTGTGACATGATGATGATGATGATGATGATGATGATGTAATAAAAATGTATCTTTATAATTATTTTAAGCAAGTAAATACTTCATACTTAATTGCAATATCAGTGTTTTAAGAACCAGTGTATTAACGTAGTTTACAACAATTTTAAACATCTGAGTACTCCATACTTAACAGCAATGTCAATGTTCTAAGAGCCAATTTATTAATGTTGCTAAAGTCATTTTAAATATCATTTTAAATGTGACTAACAGGTACTTCCACTCCGGATGAGAGTGGACTCTAAAGTAACGGCAATGAAGTGGTGACTCCATCCTTCACAGAGCTCTTAAAATTGAGCCTCACTGCTGGAGGCAGTTTAGTGCCATACCAAAAATTCAAACTTTGGTAGAGATAAGTAATCTCGAAGTAAATCATTGTATTCTATACTTATTAAGGTAAATCTCCAGTTTTATTGCTTTCTTTCTTTTTTTGTCTCTCTCTTTTTTTTCTCTCTTTTTTCTTTTCTTTTTTTTTTTTTTTTCGAACTCCTAAAATATTAAAACAAAAGTTTGTACAAAACTTTGCCGGAAAGTAGGATCTGTAGATTTATGCAGTCTCCTTCACACATGAGATCGGCCGTCGAACCAGCCCACACTGTGCGAATATTACACAATTTAATGGTACTGTTGTCTGGCAAAATAGAGGTGCAGTATTTGGTGCTGAGTTATCAATAATGGTATTCCTGTAAGGGGATTGATACGAAACCTCAATAAATGTAATATATGATGAACAAGAGTTTTGAATAATGTTTTGGTCAGCACATCAGCGCTGGATTTGATGCATTTTTCTTTTAGTTAAAGGCTGACCATTCTTGATAGTCACTGGAAGTTGTGTTCTTGTATTCTGTAAGAGATTTTCTCAGCCCGAAATTTGCATGTTTTAGGTTTATTCTTCCAATTGTTGTTCAAAAAAGGATCTCGAGCATTTTCCAGCTCAGATGCAGAGTGCTGTATTTTTCTTATCACAACAATCCATTTGTGATCAAACAGTATCCAATATCTTAAGAAAAAAATTGCTTTTTCATTATTCCACACTTCTTTGAAGAGTACACTCAACTGTCTTTTTTCTTTCTTTCCTTTTTTTTTTTTTCCAAGCCAATCTTTGGCCTTCGATTAAATCAAGGGAATAGATAGATTCATTGATTTATATTAACAGCATGTCAACACGCTCCGGGTTATTTTATGCCTAATGGTTGAGGAATCGCGTATTTACATTTTTTGTGTAGTTGTTTCGTAAGAGCTTTTTTTGTACACGATTTTATTGAATATTGGTAATTTTTAAACAGATCTATTTGAGTTATAGTTGGCATCCTAACTGGTAATACTAGTTCGAGTCAGAGTGGACCGGGAAGTAATGGCAATGAAGGGGTGTTCTGCACTGTCCCCGTCAACGGAACTGGAGCCTCGCCATCAGATGTAGTTTAGTTTCATTCTTAGGAAACCCTTGGTGGTGGGGGGCTTCCTCCTCTAAAGGGGATACAGTCAGTGTATTGTTAGCCACTCCGACTGGACAGTGTGAATAGAAAATTATGATATAATCTTAGATGAATTCCTGCATTTTCATTTAAAGGTGAAATTGGTCAAACTTTTTCTCATCTTAAGAAAACGTGAAATAATGAATAACATTTTTAAAGAAACTTTTTCGGAGAAAGAGGCTCGACTTATGGAACATTGTAGCGTGAAAAACAGTAAAGTAACAAGCGACAAGGAAAACAAGAAAAAAACAGCGTAAAGCTTTATGAGCCAAAACTGCTGTCGAAATTATAAAAAAAAAATATCGTCTCTTGATGTTTTTCTTGAACAATACAACCAATACTCAAAATAGATCAAAAGTGAAGGATGTTATCCAAAAATAATGCCACTCTAATGAAATCAGGCATATTATTCAGTGCTGATAATAAGAGTCGTCGTTTCTGCTTTGGATATTGATATTCAACATAATTTTCTAGCTGTTGAGCAGTTGGATGTTAATAGCAGTGTACATAAAAAAACAACATCATTTCTGTAATTAATATACGTATTTATGTAGATACATGTTCGCTTAAATTGTCTGATGGCAACCATTATTGATTGGATAAGAGAAAATCTACACAAAACTCCAGAATCTTCTTTAATATTCGACAATATTATAGCCAGAATCTTCTTCAATATTCGACAATATTATAGCCAGATCTCTGGCTATTATGAATGGAGTAACGGAATGACCGCTCAAATCCCTAGGACCTGCCTCAGTATCATTTATTATTTCATGTAGTTTGGTAAAGACGATTTTGAATCAACTGAAAGAAAACCTACTCAAAATTCCAAGACCTTACTTATTGCAAAGTTAATTGCTTAAAGGTAATAAAAAATTGAAATTTTCAAAATTTACACACACACACACACATTTTGAAAATTTCAGTTTTATAAATATATATATATATATATAATTATATATATGATTATATATATATATATATATATATATAATTTTCAATTTTATATATATATATATATATATATAACCAGAAAGGAGAAAAGAAACACGAAATTCAATGTTTCATTATTTCTTACTTCATCCTAAAAGGGACAAATTGGTGCGCAGTACGCGTAACATATAGAGAATTAGATATTCGTTCACGTTGGTTACTAGCAATGAAGCACGCTTAGCGTAACGGTTATTGTCAGAAGAAATGAAATTAATGACTTCAGTTCAAATAGCTGAGCGAGACTGTTTGCATCATTTCACGATAATGCTGGCGGGTAAGGCATAAATCCACCTCTTCTCATGACTACCCACTCACCCACGAGTGGCTATATAGTAAGACAGAGAATATTTCATTTAGCCTTTCGATATTTAAAAAAAGACAAAAATTTATTGTAGTGGGGTTATTTATTTGCAATATATATAATTTATTTGCAATAGATATATAGTAGGTAGAGAGTCTGCCAGTTGCCCAGCAGACCAAGGTTCAATCCGCGGTCGAGTCATAACAGAATCAAAAAATGGTACTTGATGCCGCCTTTCTAACACTCAACATTATAAGGTAAGGATCAAGGGTAAAGTGGAGAAATCCAGGGAGAGGAGTTGGGTCCTCCCCTACTCTTCGGTGTAGTAGCTATTTAAAAAGAAGCCTTCAGGTCGCCCTCGACTGCGGGCGGCCAACTTTTATATATATATATATATATATATATATATATATATATATATATATATATATCATCATGCTAGCTCGGATTTCCCCGACTGTCTCTTTTGCCATTTGTCATTATCATCCATCGCTTCTGGAAGGTCCTCTAAACTACATCCTGTGTCCGTACAGAGCTGTTGTAGATAAGTTCTTGTCGGTCTTCCAACACTTACACGTCAATGTCAAGGGGTCTATCGGAGAACGTCACATATGATTTTGTTTTTACTTCTCCAGCAGTGTCCCTATATCTTGTCCGTCTTCTTTGGATCGTTTTAGAGATGGAATTAGGTGGCCGTACAGTTTCTGTTTTATGAGATGTTGCTTCAAGGTTTTGTACAATATAGCTCGAGGCATTCTTTGGCAATTCCCGTCAAGCTTTTTCTCTAGACGCTTAGTCAACGTCCATGTGGTGCATCCATATAGTAGAATTGACACGACCGCTGCTTTTATTATTTTACTCATAGAGTTTTTCACGTCAGCGTTAGCTGATGGTCTTTCACTGGAGTCTGAGTGACAGCAAGTCTCCTCAAGTCTCCAGGACTCGTCTCGGGATTCTGGCCGTTCTCAGCAATGCTGTGTTTTAGATAGTCTCTACCCGTCTGCCAACTTCCAAGACTTCCAGGCCTTTTCATAATCCCTTTGTCATTGTGCCTAAAGCACCAATCACAATTGGCACAATCGTTACTTTCATGTTCCACAGCTTTTTCAATTCTCTAGCAAGGTCGAGGTACTTATCTTTCTTTTCACTCTCCTTCAGATTTATTCGGTGGTCCGCTGGGACAGCAATTTTGCAAGTCCTCTTTTTTTTGTTGATTATTATAAGGTCTGGTCTTCTGGCCGGGATTAGGTGATCCGTTTGTATGTTAAAGTCCCATAGGAGTTTATGTGTGTCATTTTCTAGGACAGGTGCTGGATTGTGCATATACCATTTGTTAGTATGGTCAAATTTAAATTTCTTGCACATTTCCCAGTGGATCACCTTGCCGACCCAGTCGTGTCTCGTCTTATACTCCTTTTGTGCTAATTTGCTGCATTCGCTTATTATGTGATTGATCGTTTCGTCTCTGTCACCGCATAGCCTACATTTACTGTTTTGTTGCGTTTTATCTATTCCCGCTTTGATATGAATGGTTCTTATGGCCTTATCCTGTGCTGCTATTACGAGGGATTTCGTTTCTCTCTTAAGGTTTCCTTTTCTTAGCCTGGTCCAGGATTTCTAGTATTATTATTATTATTATTACTATCATTATTATTATTATTTTACTTCTTGAGAGTTTTTCACATCAGCGTTAGCGGATGGGTTTCCACTGGAATTTAAGTGAGAGCAAGTTTCCTTAAGTCTCCTATAATTGTCATTATTATTTCATATCGTTAAATCTTCACTTTAGTTATGGAAATCATTATCGATTGTTATTTGGATATTTAGATATTTTTAAAAAAACACTCAAATTTATGTGAGTTTGAACACTTATTTGCAAACACAGGCACTCACATTTATATATATAAATATATATAACCTATAAGATTCCGATAGAGTGAAAAAAAAAAACAGATAATACAATTTGCAAATAAAGATTATACAAACTTATATCTAGGAAAAAAAATTCAATAAAAAAAGAAAAGACTCATGGCACCCGCACAATTTGAAAATAATCAAATATTTCTACGATGCCACGTCAAACGAAAAAACACCGGCAGAATCAACAAAGCTAAACCTAAAAAATTGCTCAATACATCAAGTAGAACGAATTTAAAGTAGTAAAGCCTTCAGATGTAGACCAGTCTACCTAGGTTTTATCAACTGGATCATTAGGAAGAATATGACTTGGTAGATTAATCTGAGTCTGAAGGCTTTACTACTTTATATATATATATATATATATATATATATATATTTAATAGATTTATATATTTATGGAATTTAGTTACCACGAACCCACAAAGTGATTTAGTGACAACCAAGACTGGTATATATATATATATATATATATATATATATATATATATATATAAAGATATTCTAAGGAGTAAAAAACTTAATTATAGCGATAAATAAACCCAGGGATGTATTCATTATGTCAATAAAAGCATAAGTAGACGGAAAAACATTGCATATACATATATAAGTAAAGTTGACGACCGTAGTCGAGGGCAACCAGAAGGCTCCCTTTTCAATATCTACTACACCAAGGTGTAGGGGAGGGCGCTACTCCTTTCCCTGGATTTCTCCATTTTACCCTTGATACGTACCTTATATTGCTGAGTGTTAAGCAAGGAGGTATCAAGTACCATTTTTTGTAGAGATGAAAAAACACAAGGACTGCCGAGGATGACTTTATCTGTAAACATATTCGCCACATTGAACGTTTCGGTTTTTAGACCTTTATCAGGGCGTGTAAATGAAATGAAACAAAAACACCAGAAAATTGTCAAATCTAGTTTAATTTCAAATTACGAGGTGCATACGATAAGTTTCCCGACTTTTTTCGTATGGGCACTTTTATTGAGAATACACACATGAAACTCTAGTCCCCTTCGAAGTAATCTCCTCCGGCTGCAATGGCACTTATTGCATCCTTCCAACAACTTCTGGAAGGCCCCATAGAAGTCCTCTTGTGTGAGCGTGTCAATGACCTTCATCACAGCCTCTTTCATCTCCTCAATTGTCTCATAACCACTGCCTCTGAGCTTAGGGAATAAGCAAAAGTCAAGGTAGCAACGTTTGGACTATAGGGAGGCTGAGGAACTGTCTTGATGCCCATCGTGGTCAAATAGTATGTGACAAGGATGGAGTTGTGGACTGGTGTATTGTCCTGGTGGAAATGCCACAGACCAGATTTGAAGAGTGTTGACCTCTTCCGACGGAATCTCTTTCTGAACTCCCTTCAAACCTCAACATAGTAACCCTAACCCTAACCCTTTGGTCAATCAACTCTGGTGTATTGACTTTCTTACTCCTCCCACACCTCCCATCATCCCTCACAGACTCCCTGCCTTCCTTGAATCTCTTATGCTACTCCAAAACTTATGCTCGATTCATGCAAGATGCTCCAAAAGCAGTCTGAAGCATTCCATACGTTTCTGTGGCATTTTTTCCAAGTTTAAAACAGAATTTTATTTCATATCGTTCGTCTAAAGTGTCCTCACGTCCAGATTGCATTTTTGAAATTCACCAGCTGTGACAATCAGGCTTTAGTAGGGCGTATTCCAATTGCTGCTGTAGCTGTTCCTTTGAACATGAAATCATAAAAATTGGTCAGTCATCTCATAAGATGTATAGCAATAATATACTGTATTTTCAAGAGTCTACGAAAATTTTAAATGCTCATACGAAACAAAGTCTTGGAACTTATCGTATGCACCTCGTACAATACTATTAAACAGAGATCCTTTTTTTTTAATTTGATTAGATTGATGCTGAAAATCTCTTATCAAAGATAATTAGGCCTCACTATATATATATATATATATAAAGAGAGAGAGACAGATAGAGAGATAGATAGATAGATAGATAGATAGAGAGAGAGAGAGAGAGAGAGAGAGAGAGAGAGAAACATAGTCGAGTTAAACTCTGACAGAGATAGAAAGATCAACGCTAATAAAGAAGGATAGCTATATCATAAAATGTTAATAATTGGTTTTGTTTGTTTTCTTTTTTTTAATGACATATCAACCTTTGTGGGTTATTTAATGCCAACTCCATTCTTCTTGGAAGTAGTGGTACAATTTAACCCATAGCTTGGAGTTAAGGATTGATAGATATAAACTAGATAATATCAACATTAACACAATAAATAGATATGACACGATATGGATTTTTCAAAATGACTTTTGGGACGTTACTTGCATCGCCCAAGTTTCGATTCCAGCTTTAAGCGTTTTACGTGTCTAGCCACACCGAAGAGTTGTGATACAAGGAAAAAGTCTGTCTGTCGATGACTTTATATATAAAATATTTTCTCGTAAATATATATATCTATATAATTCAAGTTTTCCCCATATATATAAAATATTAGTTTTTCCTATTATATAGTTTTCCTATATATATATAATACTTTGCTTACTTTAAAATGTAATTATATATATATGTATGAATGTGTAGAGATAATTACTTTTTAAAGCCTAGTAATTTCTATCTAAATGACTTCCTCCCTACAAAGCATTGGGCTGCAGCCACACAAAGTCTATTGTTATATATATATATATATATACGTATCACAATACAAGCTATCGTTTCCTTTTTCATAATAATCTTTTCCTTTTTTTCCTATCTTCCGTTTTCTTTTCTCTTCATTTTGGTCTTGTCCACTTTCGACATTATGACTCTTTGTGCTTTCTCTCTAACACATTTTATCTCTTTTACCTCGGCCATCTTCTTCTTTCCACAAACACTCTCCTTTACGATTTTCTGCCATCTTGCTTCTTCTCTCCTACACTTCCCGCTTCTTTTATTCTTAGTCCTCTACTGCCATCTTTAGAATGTCCCTGCTTGAAAACAAATGATGTGGACGTAATCCTGTCTGAAATTGATAAACAAGAATTGGGCAAAACAAGTCCTCTTATATTTCAAGTGTTTCGAGTCGTCTTCGACGCTAGATAAGAACCTTTCCGAAAGCGATTCTATATTGTGTCTATCTAATTCTTGTGCAGAAGCGTGATTCGTTCATACTGCGTCCTTCACAATGAAATATACGGCCAATAGATTCACCTTTTGTTAAACGTAAGTGCAGGGAGCTGCAGGTGCACGATGAGGCCCCCAAAAGTTGCAGCTTTTAGAAGACAGGGTATGTATTTTCCGTGTCTATTTTGATCACACAATTCTCTTCATTCTCCTTCTTCAAGGATCTGTCGGGATTTCGGTTCGGTCACGTATCGTCTAATTCTTTTTGTAACTATTTAACAATTGGTTCGTATCTATCTATCTATCTATCTATCTACTTAGTTCAGATAGTTCATATCTATTTATCTATCAATATATCTATCAACCCATTTTAGTCTGCTCATATCTATCAACTTAACTCAGTTAGTTCACATCTATCTATCTATCAATCAATACAAATCTCTTCATATCTGTCTATCTATCTATCTAAATCTCTTCATATCTATCTATCTATCTATCAATATAAATCTCTTAATATCTATCTATCTATCAATCTAAATCTCTTCATATCTATCTATCTATCTATCTATCAATATAAATCTCTTCATATCTATCTATCTATCTATCTATATAAATCTCTTCATATCTATCTATCTATCTATCTATCTAAATCTCTTCATATCTATCTATCTATCTATCTGCATCAATTTCAATCTGTTCATATATATCAATATATCTAGCTAGCTATAAATATGTATCCATTTCTGTCCGTTTCTATCTATCTATCTATCTATCTATCTGTTTGTCTGTCTGTCTTTGCAAAAGCGATGAAACACTTTAATGTATTATTTGGTGATTTGCTTATATAAATATTGTTGATTTTAACACGACAAACTAATGAAAGATAATGCTTGTTCACACACTGACGATTATTTATATCAGAATTTCAGGTATTGATGTGGAAACAAAATTTGTTGCAGCGTAGAATCTGAACTGATCTATAAGACTAATAACAGCAATTTATGGCCAGTTATCTACAATGTCTTCACAAAATCAGAACTCAAAGATTGTGAGATACTAAACGGCACAGGCAACAAAAAATAAAACAAAATCATTTATATAATATGCTCCAGCATATGTAATATATATATATATATATATGTATATATATATATATATATATATATATATATATATATATATATATATATATATATATATAAGTGGTACTATTCTCCACTCCCGGTCCACGTGTAAACTTCTTTTGTGAGGCAAAATTTCTTTTGAAAAAGCTATCCTTATCGTAAAAATGACGATATAATTTTCCGTATAGTCCCTTTTCTCACACACACATGTATATATATATATATATATATATATATATATATATATATATATATATATATATATATATATTCTTTAGAAAAACAAACAACAATCGGTTACATTTTTTGAAGAGAAAATTATTTGCTCTGAGAATTTTATTTATTTACTTTGACCGGGATTATTTATATTTAATATTCTATTTTTGAATAATTTATTGGTTCTGATTGGAATTATTCCCTACTCCGGATTTACTGGAAGGAAACAAAAATAAAGAAAGAAAGAAAAAGATTTTGATTACACCCTTAAAAATGACTAATTATGTTGGTAATTGCTTGTAGAAATTATCGACAATATATAAAATTAAAGCATGTTTAAAAATATTGTAAGATGACAAATAAAAAATCATAAAAAAATGTTACAAAAGAACTTTGTTGGTAATTTTAACAATATATATAAATATATATATATATATGTGTGTGTGTGTGTGTGTGTGTGTGTAGTATATAAAATATTTCATTCCATCTTTCTTAATTTCAAAAACCGAAAAAATGCCTATCTGAACTTATCGTAGAAAGAAATATCCGAAGTTATCGTAGATTTTAGAAATTAATATACCTGGGACGAATCGAAAATAATGTCTGAAGTTGTCGTAGATTTTAGAAATTAATGTCTCCCTCTATTTTTCACAAAAAGCACTACAGATAAAAGGAACACAATATCACCATTGGATAGAGCCAGTTTTCTACACGACGCTAATTTTTTTGACACATCGCCAAACGTCTATTTTTGCGGGGGAAATTGTCCATTTTAGCAATCTATATATATAATTTATATATATATTACGTAGTGTAATGGTTGCCATCTTGAAAACAAATGATATAGACGTAATCCTGTCAGAAATCAGGAAATGGAGACGGTGAACTGATTTCAAACTCTGAACGAGGCTATTTGGATTTCAAATAGCGCAAATACCCTTGTGCCGTATACTGCACGTAAGGAGGGATTAGTAAATACATTAAATATATGCGTGTATGCATGTGTGCGAGTGTATGTATGCGTTATATATACATATATATATTTATAGATAGATATAGATGTATATATAAATTTCCTGCCGAAGCAACCACACTACATGGTGTGGTTTCATACCCAGCTGTTTTATATTGGGTTAGAGTTTACAAATATATATGTATATATATATATGTGAGTGTCTGTGTGTGTATGTGTGTGTGTGTGTGTGTGTGTGTGTGTGTGTGTGTGTGTGTGTGTGTGTGTGTGTGTGTGTGTGTGTCCTTGTTCTTGTTGATAGCTCTTACGCCACCGTCTGTATTTCTGCATATCTTGAAAGAAAGAAAGAAAGAAAGAAATTGTAAGTCGGTAATAATAAAAAAGAGACAGATAGAGTAATTAGATCGTAATTAAAACAGAAAGGAAAAACCCAAAAGATACATAATTTTAAAATATGCATAAATCCAAATAAATAGATGTATGGGAGAAAGAAAGAAGAACGAATTCATGTCCAAGAAGAAAAATAAAAACTTTTCAAAATAAAACGAAGAAAAAAATATTAAAAAATCTAAATTTTGAAAATAAAACCAAACGAAAGGACTCTAAAATGAAAAGCAAACAAATTGTATCTAAAGAGGATTTTTCTTCAGCAAATTGGAATCGACTGAGGCGAAAAAAGAGATAAAAACATTGCCACGGCGCATACCGGAAGTTCATTGTTGTAAGCTGAGGTGGGTGACCGTGTGCTTGGGTTCGTTTAAGTCTTCCTCAGAGTCACGCGGAGGAGACACTATTGTGCGCGAAGTGGCTTGAAGATTCTTTAAATCAAGAGTCGAAGGAAAGCAGGAAAAAGAGTTGTGTGGAAGAGGGAAAAGAAGAAAGAGATCCAATTGGAGACGAGCATTGAATGAAGATAGGAATGAAAGAAGAAGAAGATACAATTAATGAAAGTGAAAAAAAAAGTTTTATCAAAGAATGACTGCAGACTTGTTTTCCGTCAGCTATTTTTTAATGAAATTGCTCTTTCAGTGAGTACTCCGTAAAAGTAGCCTTAAGCCAGACCTACCTTACAATGTCAGAAAATGCGTGATTAGTAACTCTAAGTCTATGACTTTCTTTATTAGTTTTTAAAAAACAAAGTAAACTGTACTCTCTAACTGTAGTTGTTATCTATAAACTCAAGGACTTGAAAGGGCCATTACGTCCAGTGAAAGAGGCACACTTGACCAAAAATCAAATGACAAATCGGGGGCTACATTTCTCTGAGTTATATAACTAATCAACAGTATAGATGATTTCCATGAAATAGAATACTTATTTAAGACAAATTGTGGTTGGTTGTTGTTTTACGGCATATCAACCTTTGTGGGTTATTTAATGTTATGTTTATATATATATATATATGATTTTTAAGTGAATAGTTTGCAGGTAACATTTTAAATCAAAAGAGAGTTCATTTGCACACAGTTAAATAGTTTCAAGTATTTCTATTTAACACTAACAATTTAATTCATCATATATTGTCATCTAATATGAACAATTTGTACATTGGAGTATGATCTCAAATCACTAATGATTATGATCCTTGGTAAATTATTGAACTGTTCGATTTGACTCATAGATGGGACCCATACAGGAACTACCACTTCGGATCAGAATGGACCAGGAAGTAATTAGAATGATGGGGTAGTCCACATTCCCCAATAGTCGGTGGGATATGTAAAATTATGCAAAATAGAGTGGAGACAATTCTTCCATTACAAATTATCCTTTATTCCATTTGTAATTTTGATATATTACCCTTTTTTTCCATTTTATTACATTTCATGAGTAAATTGCTATAAATTGTATAATAAATATTAAAACAGAAAAAAATAAAAGCAAAATTTAAAGTTTTATCACATTTAAAGAAATAGCAAATATAATTTCTGTTTATTTAACAATCTAATCTCATACATTTTCAATGATTTTCTATTTGTGTTCGTCTGTCATCTCAGGTACACCTCCCCCATGCCAACATGAATTTGTAATATAATGGCCGCGGGATTTCGTTTTATGCCTTTGGGTTTAGTTAGGCTGAGAACCTTTCGGCTCAGCACATGGGTTAATTAGGAGCAAACTTGAGTACAGGTGTTAAAGCGCGCACAGGGAGGATGTGTCGTTCATAGATGTCAAAATAAAAATCCGATCGAAAGGTTGACCAGTAGATGTGAATGACCTCATGCACCGGAAGCGCACGCGCAGAGGATTTGGGGGATTTTGAAAACGAGAGTTGAGAACTGGACACCGAACGAGGAAGGTTGACTTTCGCTTGCTAGCGGAGGTTTTGGGCAGGTGTCGCACGAGATGGGAGGCAGATGAAAAAGCCAGAATAGAAAGAATGTGTATCTCTCTCCTTATGTCGAAGAACCTTTAAACTCAAAGGTAATAAAAACTTTCGTACCTGAACTAAGAAGTCGTAAGTGTTTTTCGCGTTTCGAGATTCCTATGTTCTATGTTTATACATATGAACATTCTATGTCCATTTCACACATGGCGTTTATTATGGCTATGTTACAAATTGACAAATCTATTTTTTAAGTTATAAAACAAAACACATTTCCTCAAATTATGTTGTGCATATTAGTCGTAGACTCTCTACACAAATCGACCCTTTTTCACATTATAAAACAAACAAAAATAAAACCCTGAAATTCCGTTGTTTGTGTTAATTTTCCACAGTCTTTGTTAACCCCACCTCTACCACAAAAAGCCGATGTAGCTTTCATTAACCTCTTTTACTTCTTTTTATTTCAAAAGAAATTAAAGGGATAAAATAAAATAGAATTTGCAATATAAAGAAATTTTATCGGATAAAATTTGATATTAAGTGAATGACACTAGAGCCAAGTTTAATATTTAACTGGGTAATGTTTTTAAGGGGCTTTAGTGTGAAATATTAAACAGTAAGTTCAAACAGTAGGTTCAAACAGTAAGTTCAAACAGTAAGTTCAAACAGTAAGTTCCGCTGCTTTCAAGTTCGGATAATGATTCGAAAAGATAACACAGATAATAAAGATTTTAAAAAGGAATTTTATACAAAAGAAACAAGAAAGAAAGGGATAGAAAAGATAAAGTGTTGCAAATTTTAGTGCAATTTGCAAGAACTTATCTGTGAGAGTGTCCGGGAAACAAAGTTCTTTGAATTTGAGTATTTTTCTTTTCTTTCTTTGTTTTGTTGAAATGTTTCAGAGTTCATTAAATTTCTAGTCTTTAAAGTTCTTTTCAGTAG
>OY757937.1:16436740-16481740 GCA_963585895.1 Sepioteuthis lessoniana | reverse complement strand
GATCTCTTATTTGTGCTGTTAATATTTTTCACATCATCGGTAGGCAGATTATGGGTCTGTACTTGTTGGGGACGGTTCTTTTGCTTGGCTCCTTTTAGATCAAGGTGGTCTTTCCTTTGGTCATCCATTCGGGTACGTGTGCTCCTTGTAGGCATATGTTCATTTCTAGTGCTTGTCTGTCGTGAATAGAGGTGAATTTCTGAAACCAGAAACCATGTATTCCATCATGGCCTGACGTTTTCTAGTTTGATATTCTTTTAGTGTTCTTTTGAGTAAATCGATGTTTTTTCCGCTTTCGGGTCTTCTTCGAGCCCCTCTAATTATTTTGTCATATTGTTAATCCATCTGGCTTTTTCGTTATGTTCTCTTGGTTGCCATATTTTAGTCCAAAATTGTTCGGTTTTTCTTTCATCCGGTTGTTGGTATGTTTTTGTGTCATCTCCTCTCATTTGTAGGTAGAATTTCCTTTCGTTGCTTTGGAATGTCCTGTTTTGTCTGTATTGTTTACTCTTTGTCGGTGTCTCTTTAATCTTCTTTCTTTCGTCAGTACTTTCTGATTTATTTCTTCAAGTTGTATTGTTATTTTTCCTTCTGTTGCCTTTTCCTTTTTGTCTCTACTGGTTTCAGCGTCTTTCCTTTGTTTTATCATTTTGGCCTGTTTTCGTAGATTTTTTTATCTTTTTTCTTTTTACTTTTTGAGGGGATCCCAATTTTCTCACATTGTCAACAGAGACATCATGAAGGGAAATTCCGCGATATAGCGAGCCGACCTTTTGTAGGTAAAAATGTGCTTATAACAACTATAACATTCTCATTCGCCATTGTTATCCTCATCTTTGTTTTTTTGTTACCATATTTAATGCCAAACGACGGTGATTAAGTCACGTCCTCTTTTTTGAATTCGCACCTTGTTTTCATGTTGTCCTCCTCACACGCTTATTTATTAGAAAGCTTCAGGTTATCTAGCGAAGCATACTTTGAAAATGTTAATAGGATGCGGAACATTTCTTTTTTCAGGTATTTTTCCTTTCATCAGTTGTCTAAATTACTGAGACGAAGCTTGATGATTTTTATCATTAAGGGTTTTCGGACTATTGTCTTCCTCTTTATTGTTATTTCCTCAATGTTTCGACCGATATGTCCTCCGGCCTTCTTCAGGTGTTTGTCGAACACGGGAACCTTCACGGAACTTCGAAGACATATCGGCCGAAGACATATCGGCTGGAGGACATATCGGCCGAAACGTTGTGGCAATAACAATAAAGATGAAGACAATAGTCCGAAAACCCTTTCCCATTCATGTTTATATTTTAGATTTGTCATCATCACCAAAGTGTGTACACATCACGGATTCCATTTAATCTCTCTCTCTCTCTCTCTCTCTCTCTCTGAATCAGCAATCATTCTTAGTAAATCTTCTCGACGACATCTAGTGTCCATACAGAGCTGGTTAATGTCGTTTCTTACAGTTCGGCCAACACAGCTGTGTCTATGTATAGGATTCCATGGAAGAACGTCGTCCTTATTTTACTGGAAGTGCCCAGTGGATCTTACTTTGATAGTTTACGAGATGACAGATAAGTGCTTTGTTGGGTGCTGCTTCTAAGACTTGTCCAAAACAAGCACACAAGCATCCTTGTGTAGTTCCCGCCTAACCTTTTCACCAGGCGTTTCAATAAAGTCTAAGAGGTGCAATCATACAATAATACTGACACGGCTACTGCTATGAAGAAATCACCTTTTACTTTATCTGAAATTTGTAATTCACGTTATACAGACTAAAAGAAATTTGAAAATTATGTTTCCATTCAAGATTGGATCAGATACATTTTTACTCGATGAGAATCGTTCTTTGATTATATTTGTTCATACAATGAAAGCAGGTGATTTAAGAGTGAGTCAAAAGTCTTGCAACATTTTGGTAACGTAAATCATGATACTCTCCGAGTACTACTCACTGGATTTGCCTTATGACTCGAAATTTACAGCTTTAGCCCAATATGACCTAGCCCAATCGTCGGGGTTCTTGCAACCTGAGTGAATTTTTAAAAACCTGTTACCGTACATTGATCAACTGCGCTTCGCCTTTTGCACAACAAATGTCTTTGGTTGCATCAGTTGCAGTGTTATGGCCAAGTTTGAAATCAAATTAGACTACGCATATGTTCACCTCTGCGGTTTTCTAATCCTACACTGAGTGAAGTAATGCACAACGTATCAACGCACCAATTGCTACAATATTACTAAACACGGTGAATACTTTCTAGGGCTTGAACTGCTTTGATATACACACTGCAATCAAGCACGTATCGAAATAGTGCTAAACTTTTTGACTAGTCTATGTATGTGATTCGTATATTGATAACCCTATCGAAAAATTATAAAAACAATGTCTTTTTTTTACCGAATGTAGTACCCTTTATGCACAGCCCTGTAGAATACACCGACTGCATCTCTGCATAGGGGTACAACTCCCCAGCGAGTGTCCTGATATAACACTAAACAATCATGGTGAGGTTTCTGTCAAGCTAGAGCTTTGGGGAATACTGAATACGCCTTCATTACCATCGCTCCCAGTCCACTCTGGCCCGAAGTGGTAGCATCTTATAGGGTCCTGTCTATGGATCAAATAAAACTGTTTGACATTTGAACTGAGTACAAACAAATGGGTGATGCAAAATTGAATAGTTAGAAATAGAACTGTTTAATCAACTGCTTCTGTCAACAAACGGCTGATGTTTAAATGAATTGTTACTGATACATAGCAATACTTGGAACCATTTAACCTTGTACAAAAGAATGAGCTTTGGCTCGTTTAAAAACTTTACCCACAAAATGTGTTTACAAATCATATATTTAATATATATGTAATGAGAGGGTTTGGCATTAAATAATCTACAATTGCTGATATGCCATAAAACCCAATCAAACCAAATCTTATTCGTTTAATATATGAATATAAAGAAAATTTGGCATTAAATAACCTACAATCGTTTATATGCCATAAAACCAAATCTTTTTTTACCTTGTAATGAACGACATTTAAGGATCAATTTTTCACAACAAAAAGGTCGTTCATTATACGAAATATATGATAAAACACTTTTGCAATGGCTGAAAGTTCGGTATCGTTCAATGCACCAAGTCGTTCATTACTTGAGTATAAACAACAATAAAAAAAAGTATTATTAATTTCAGATTTAGTTCACATTAATTCAGTCTTTGATGAGTTTTTATCAAAAAATGTTAAAAAAGAAATATATTTTTATCATTTTTCTTATATGTGACCAAATACGTAACTTTGTGTTAATAATATTATACATTGCCCAGTCGGCTGCTTCTCTGAAGAGGGGTAAGACCCCCGCCAACGAATGTCCTGGTAATGATACTGAACAATCTGATTGAGAGGTTCCAGAAATACTGGAACTTTGGGGAATGCAGAGTATCCCTTCATTGCCAGCGCTCTCAGGTCCACTCTCGTCCTGAATGGTAACACCTGATAAGGGTCCTATCTATGGGTTAAAAAGAACTAAACCGTGGTTTCTTGAGTTTACTGTTTTTTGCATTTAAACTGCGTATTCATGCTAAACTGAATTGTTTAAAATAGAACTGTTTTGACATTTAAACTGCGTACTTATGCTAAGTGAATTGCCCGAAATAAAACTGTTTTCACGTCTAAACTGTGTGCTTATGCTAAACTGAATTATCTGAAATAAAACTGTTTTGATATAAACTATGTGTATTGCCCAGTCGACTGGGGCAGTAGAATACACCGACTGCTTCTCTGCAGAGGGGTTAGACACCCCCCCCCCACACTATTGATTGTCCTGGATATGACACTAAAAAATCTGATGGTGAGGTTCCAGTGATTCTGGAGCTTTAGGGAATACGGACTACCTCTTCATTGCTATCACTCCCAAGTCCACTTGGCCCCGGAATGGTAGCACCTGATAGCTCATCTATGGGTTAAATAGAACAAAATGCATACTTATACTAACCTGAATTAGCTGAATTAGAACAGTTTGACTAAACTGAATAGCTTGAAGTAGAAATGTTTTTGACAATTAACATGTGTATTCATGCTAAACCGAATTTGAAATATTCTATTTGCATAAAAATGGATTTGGCATTAAATAACCTACAAAGGTTGATATGCCATAAAACCCAACCAACCAATATTATACAATATTATTCTATCACTAACAGTTAAATTAACTCCTGACCACTGACAAACACTTTTTTCTCAGTTGTAATGAATTTCTATGGTCAAACAATGCTACAAAATAATAATTAAACATAATAGCCCTATCCTTTCAACAATGATTGCGTTAATTCCTGACCACAGACAATCCCTTTCTCTTTGATTTTTTATGGAATACTATAATTTATCCTTCAAAAACTAATTTTACGAAAGAATTATACTTCGGTATTTTTGCTTCTTTTTTTTAACCCTTTAAAACATATTTAAGTTATTCTCGTTTTATATGAGTTTAATGCACAAAAGTTGCTGATCAAGCCAACCGCGGTAAATGAAACCCTGATCCGCGGATAATGAAATTTCTCTGTACTTTTGATACACTCCAATAGCTGTACTCTGTGAATCATCTTGGACTCGTAATGTTTAAGTATTCACTTTCTTCGCACCGACCCGAGGCTGTCAAGACATCTTAGAGTCAGACTTTATTCGTACACAACTTGTAGTCTAATGAAGGCGTGTCTATTAGGTTATATTGTGTCCCGATGCCGATAAAATCGAGCCGGCTACCTTCAATCCTTGGCCCTGCACGGGAACCTCCGTCGTAAATGCGCGCGGATGGGTAAGACATTCAAAGCCAATGACTTGGGCCTCGAGCAACTTGAAAGAAAATCCTTTCTCGTACAAAAGGGTTCAACCTTCATAAAACAAGCAATACACGCAAGTGCGCGCGCGTACACGTATTCAGACACCCTCGCCACCCCTACGCCTCATATTACTCCACTTCACTAAATACACGCCTAGATGCACATGGTGATTCACATATACTCGCACCTATACAGGTTGACAAATATGCATACGCACACATTTATAGGACGTTACGCGCAAGCAGATACAAAGTCTTACATGTGACCAAATACACGACCTTGTGTAAGTAATATCATACAATATTATTTAAACATTGATGCTTGTATTAATTTCTGACTACGGACAATACCTTTCTTCTTTATTTTCAGTTTATTTCTATATTATAATAATTATAAATGCATTTATATTATGCAAATAATATTCCAATTCAATCAAGTTTGTTTGGTTTGTTGGATTTTATCGCATATGAACCATTGCAGGTTATTTAATGCCAAATCCCCTTTATACATATATATTAGATATGAGGTGCATACGATAAGTTTCCAGACTTTTTTGTACAGGTATTTAAAATTGTTGTAGACTCTTGAAAATTCATTATATTATTGCTATACATCTTACGAGATGTGTGACCAATGTTTATAATTTCAGGTTCAAATGAACAGCTACAGCAGCAATTGGAAAACTCCCTACTTAGGCCTGATTGTCACAGCTGGTGAATTTCAAAATTGTAATCTGACACTTTAGAAGAACGCTATACAATAAAATTCTGTTTTTAAACTTGGAAAAAATGCCACAGAAACCTATGGAACTCTTTAGACTGCTTTTCGATCATCTTGCATGAATCGAGCATCAGTTTATGAGTGGCATAAGAGATTCAAGGAAGGCAGGGAGTCTTTGAGGGATGATGAGAGTCGTGGGAGGAGTAAGGAAGTCAGAACACCAGAGTTGATTGGCCAAAGGTTTAGGGTTAGGGTTACTATGTTGAGGTTTTAAAGAAGTTCAGGAAAAGATTCCGTCGGAAGAGGCCAGCAGTCTTTAAATCGGGTCAGTGGCATTTCCACGAGGACAATACACCAGTCCACAACTCCATCCTTGTCACAGATTATTTGACTAAGATCGGCATCAAGACTGTTCCTCAGCCTCCCTATAGTCCACACCGTGCTCCCTGTGACTTTTGCTTATTCCCTAAGCTCAGAGGCTGTCGTTATGAGACAATTAAGGAGATGAAAGAGGCTGTGACGAAGGTCATCGACACGCTCACAAAGAGGACTTCCATGGGGCCTTCGAGAAGTTGTTGGAACGGTACAACAAGTGCATTGCAGCCGGAGGAGATTACTTCGAAGGGGACAAGAGTTTCATGTGTGTACTATCAATAAAAGTGCCCATAGGAAAAAAGTCCGGAAACCTATCGTATGCACCTTGTATATACGATTTGTAAAGACATTTTGCTGATAACATTTTTAAATGAGCCTCAGTTCTTTTTTTTCTCATAGTCAAATGTTTTCAAGCATTTTTATCTAACGCGAATAATTCTAGTTAATATTAACCATTTTTTTGCGCGCAGTGAAGTCGTTTCGACTATTGCTACTTAATGATAATTATTCTATTCAACATCCCTCATTCGTTTGCACACAGTTCAATAGTTCAAAGTATTACTATGTATCATTAAACATTTACCACTAATTAATGCTAGAATGAAGAACTTAAAAATAGTGAAATTATAATAATAATAATGATTATTATTATTATTATTTACTCCTTTAGAGTTTTACACATCAGCTTTAGCTGATGTTCTTTCACTGAGTGATTGCAAATCTCAAGTCTCCGGGATTCTTCTAGGTATTCAGGCCGTCCTCAACAATATTGTAGCTTGGCTGATCTCTACTCGTCCTCCGACTTCCAAGTCCTCCAGTCCCTTTAATAGTCCTTTAGTTACTGTACCACGTGCACCAATCACAATTGGTATATTCGTCAGCTTCATATTCCATAGTTTTTTTTTCCAATTCCCTTGCAAGGTCGAGGTACTTATCCATCTTTTCACTTTCTTTCAATTTTATTCTGTGATCTGTCGGTACTGCAAAATCAACAATTTTGCAGGTTCTCTTTTTCTTGTTTATTACTATAAGCTCTGGTCTTATTATTATTATTATTATTTTACTCATTTGAGAGTTCTTCACTCAGCGACATCCGATTGTTTTCCACTGGCCAATCTCAATAATGCTGTTGTTTTGGTGGTCTCCATTCGTCCTCTTATTTCTAAATCCACTTGTACCTGTACCTGTACCAATCTTTTGGTGACTGTACCAAGTACACCAATTACAATTGGTTTCTCTGTCACCATTATGTTCCATAGTTTTTTCAGCAAGGTCTAGATATTTATCTTTCTTTTCGCTTTCCTTCAGTTTTACTCAATGGTCAGCTGAAACGGCTCAATTTGGCAGGCTGTCTTTAACTTTGGTTGGGCAACTGGTCTTGGAGAAGGAAAACTTTGAATTCAAACCTGTTAAACTCCTTTTAAAAACTTGACCTTGTATTACATCCTGCTGGTGTCGCTGGATTGGTAAACACTCGCGAACATACGCACAAATAATATTATTATTATCATCAATATTATTATTTGAAAAATTGCCTGTTGATCTTTGCTTTGACCTTTCCTTTTGAATCAAATATTCATTTACCAAGATTTTTTTATTAATTGTTTTATTTTCAATAGAAATATTAAATGTTTACAACATATACGTCATACGGCCCGATCAGTTCACTGTAAATGAATAGAATTTGTTTCATAATGTGAATGTTAGCATTCTACATACTTCAAAGTAAACTTGAATGAGTTAGATAAGCCGGGTAAATATGTTGGTTGTACCAAAGAACTAAAGAAATTTTTTAAAGTTTTTTTTTCAAATAACATATGGCTAAAATAACATTAATAATAATAAAACAATATATAGTTTGATTTTATCATATGTGTCACTATAGGCCTTGACAACTGTGAAAAATTCACCCAAATAAATACTCTGCTAGTTTGAAATCGAGACAGGATCGGCTATTACGAAAGATAATAAAAAAAACTTTCTATCAAATCATGATTTGAGCTGCTCTAGGGAATCAAACGTTGAAGATGTTGATTCTTACAACGTTGTTCACTCTAATTCTCCCATTACTTGTCTCCAAAAATAAAGTATATCATATCCACTACATTAGAAAAAGTCATGATTTAGAGTAGACCAATAAATGAAAAGAACTTGCTTGCATTGGAGGCGCTCATGTTGTCACGATTATCGTCGTGAAAAAATGAACTCGGCAACCCTTGTTCAAACCCTGAACGAGGCTGTTGTGTTTCACTTTGCGCTAACGCCTATGGGAAAGATACGAATTGGTTTCATCTCCTCCCAGCTATGATTAAATAGTAGGGCAGACTGTGTTCTTAAGCCTAGGTTAGGAAACCAGCCTAGGAGAAGAGAAACTCTGATTTGAAACAAAGTGAATACGCTTTCAAAAATTGACTGCTCGTAACAGAGGAGTTGTCCAGATTGGCTCTGAGATGTCTCGAAGATAGGCAATGGCATGTGTATCATCAAATGATTTTTATAGTCCAAATAGTCCGTGGATATAACTAGGATAAAAGTTTGTGAAAAAACGTTTAGAACACGTTCAAAGAAGTCGTAGGACTTGAGTAGTTTATAGCCATCACGACAAATCTGTTGATTTATAGCTATCACAATGCATCTGCTGATTTGGTTGTTCATGTCGGCGGCATGGATTGCTTTCTTCCCAAGAGTGCTCAGATTGAAACGGTGTTTGCGTAAGTTTACCAGATTATTATTATTATTATTATTATTATTATTATTATTATTATTATTATTATTTACTCCTTTAGAGTTTTTCACATCAGTATTAGCTGATGGTTTCTCACTGGAGTTTGAGTGACAACAAATCTCCTCAAGACTCCAGGACTCTCCTCAGTATCCTGGCTGATCTTAATAATGCTGTACGTTGGTTGGTCTTCTCCCGTCATCTTATTTCCAAGTCCTTCAGTCCCTTAATCAATACTTTAGTAACTGTACCAACAGCACCAATTACAATTGTTATCACCGTCACTTTCATGTTTCACAGGGTTTTTTTTTTTTCAATTCTCTTGCTAGGTCCAGGTACTTATCCTTCTTTTTATTTTCTTTCAATTTTACCATGTCATCAGCCGGGACATCAAAATCCACAATTCGGTAAGTTCTCTTTTTCTTGTTGATTATTACTAAGTGTGATCGTCTGGCCGAGATTAGGGGATCTGTTTTATTTTGGAAATCCCTGAGGAGTTTGTGCATCTCATTCTCCAGGAATAATTCTGGGTTGCTCATATACCAATTGTTCGTAGGGTCAAATTTAGATTTCTTGCAAAATTCCTAGCTAATCACCTTGCCCACCCAATCGTGTCTAGTCTTTTTTTTTCTGTCCTAATTTGATGCATTCGCTTTTTTTTCTTTTTTTCTTCTACTTTTTTTTGGTTTTGTTTGTTTGTTTATGCCTTCTTGGACAATCTCCCCCCCTTTTTACTATCTTCTCATATCAATCTTTAAAAAAATAAAATCTTTGCACAGAACATATTCACAATATCTATATGCAGATCGAATTCGGTTTTGTAAGTCATCCGATAGTTCCCAAAATGCCACTCTTAGATTCTTTATATTCCCTCTTTTTCTCAAATCTCCTTTTCTAATCTTAATATTTTATACACCATTGCAGTTTTTCATCTGATTTCCGTTCCAAAAATACATTACTCGATTATCCAAAAGATCGAATTGTTTATTAGATTTAGTTTTTGAAATCTGTCTTGACAGTAAATTTTCATTTCGAGGAGAAATATTGAAAAAAAGGTCTACCGTAAAAAGAAATCCCCACTAGTTATTTTGAAAGTTTTTATTAGAATACTTCTCATTCGTTTTCTTGGGACAGATTCTGAGTTTGATTATGACAACCACTGATATGACCTACGGTAGTTCAAAATTTTGAAACTGTGAAAGCTCACTATTTCGGACAAATAGTTCATGTTTTGTTCAATAGTTTGGCCTGATTGTATTATTGGCATGTGCGGTGGTTATCCAATATGAAAACTTACATGGCTGAAATAATGATAAAAAAGAAATATATATAGTTTTATTCTATTCTTTTTGTTACTAAGGCTTCAACAAGCGCGAAAAATTCACCAAAATAAATTTCAACAGGATATTTGTATGTGTTCAATATTTTTGGTAAACTTTTGATACCTTATACAGTAAATATTGACCTATTAAAGCTCTTTGTATAATTTCTATTGCAAATTTCTCCAGGGTCAGATTTAGGGGGCCATTTGGGTTTGGGGTGAAGTAACAATTACTTATAAATAGTTTTGATTGCCACTATGGCAGTATGAGAACACATTGCCAGACATTTCGTGAATACATATTGAGGGCCATTTCGTGAAAACACATTGCCGGACATTTCGTGAATACACTTTGAGGGCCATTTCGTGAAAACACATTGCCGGACATTTCGTGAATACACATTGAGGGCTATTTCGTGAAAACACATTGCCGGACATTTCGTGAATACACATTGAGGGCCATTTTGTGAAAATACATTGCCGGACATTTCGTGAATACACATTGAGGGCCATTTCATGAAAACACATTGCCGGACATTTCGTGAATACACATTGAGGGTTTGCAGAATAGAGTATTTATTAACCAAACCTTTTCCCCATGAGCAAGATGCTACACCAGGTCAGTGGTTGAGTGTAGTGCAGCTAATTTGAGATCAGAGTTTTTCTGCTCTCAATTGATTGCCTAACCTAGGCTAAAGAACCCATTCTGCCTTATTATTTACTCATAGCTGAGCGGAGAACAAATAGAATTATGCCTTTCCCAAGAGAATTAGCGTGTAATAAAATGCAAACAACATCGTCTAGGATTAGAACTCGAGTCGCCGATTTCATTTCCTAAGATGATAACCATTATGCTAAGCACGCCATATCGGTTGAAGAAGAAGAAGAAGAAGAAGAAGAAGAAGAAGAAGAAGAAGAAGAAGAAGAAGAAGAAGAAGAAGAAGGAAATATCTTTTTATGTGAGAGTTGGGAATCAAACACAGATATAGGGTTGTTTTTTGTATAGCTTATTTAAAGCTACTCATGGAAGCGACTAACATAATCAAGCTCTGTTCCTGGTATATAACTATTCTAGAGAAATCTTGGATCTGCCCTCGGATCCCGGTGTAAATTTAGACCAGAGTTCACAGAAAACAAGCAGTTTTACCTGACATTCGAGCAGGGTAAAATACTGGGTCTTTTAGAAAAGTGTATGTCATTTCGTTATCTAATAACATGACCAATTCTTGTTGAAATGGTCCCAATTTTAACAACACACATAGAAATGAACCCTTTATTCTATATTTAGTGTTTTATGTTTTTCTTTTTAGGTATACAAAAGCAAATTCACTAGCAAAGAAAACGTATTTAAACATTAAACATTAAATTTTCAGTTGTCTAAATTTCTGAGACGAAGCTTGATGATTTTTATCATTAAGGGTTTTCGAACAATTGTCTTCATCTTTATTTTTATTTTCCAGGATTATTAGGAAATAACAATAAAGATGAAGAAAATAGTCCGAAAACCCTTAATGATAAAAATCAAATTTTCCGTTTTGAGAATTTTGTCAAGATTACGAAATGATATCAATTTTTCTGAAATAAGCTTAGCTTTAAAGATCTGTCCCTTCGGTATCTCCTAACCCATCCAGGAGTCTTTTGATTTGAGGGTTTTCAAGTTTGTTTTTTTATAGGAAACTACACATGTAAAGCTTGTGTAATTACAAATTCATGGATAAAATATGTTTGCAAATAAAACAATTCTCATGATCAAACATGATCAAACTGTGGACTATTTTATTTTCTCTGTCAGGAAAAGGGAATGTTTCATGTCAACAGATCACATTAATACGTATTGTAACAGTCAAAAAAAATTTAGTTTGTTTACAAAAACATCTAACGTTAACATCTGTTTGTGTGTCGAAGCCGTGTTCACACCCATAATCAATGAATATTTATTGTTAGAAACATTGAACGTAAAAATAGATTCACTGTTTTCGGATTAAAGTTGAAACCTTTTAATTGAACCTATTAATTCGATTTTATCCCTACTTATCGAAAGATGTGATAATCCCGTCAACTGAGCCGTAAAGCAATGCTAAAACCCAACTTATCTCGCAGAAAAATCGGCGATATTCATCTTACTACATAGGAAACGCCTTCACATTACAAGAATGAGAATTAACAGACAACAATTGATTGATTTAAACGACATGTCAATCAGTCTTGAAGTTAGGGAATCGCGTTCACTGTATTTCATATTTACATTTTTAGGAAGTTGTTTCTTAAAAGGATTTTGTTAACAGATCCATCGAATACGAATACATTTTAAACAGATCGATTTCACCAATAAATGGGACCCTAACAGGTTCTACCACAACGAATTCTAAGCCTCGTCGACTGGGCGTAATAAGAAAAAAGTTGTCAATAAAATGCCTGAACAATTTTGATGTTTAACTTAAAGTTAATCAAAATCTTTCTCAGTGAACATCCGATTTTTACAAGTGTTTTACCGAAAAAAGGGCACATCATAGAGTGATCTTTATAGCGCAATCACGTTAATATGGTTTAATTTAAAGCATGAGCGGAAAATCTCTGATCATAACGTTGCACGCGGACTTCTGAACTATTCAAGTCCAACCTTCTACTATTTTGTCAGAAGACAATTAAAATAGCACATCTCCACTTTAGAACTGGATATCGAATATTTTCTTAGAAAAAATAATGGCGCCCAGTCGGGGCTATACACCGACTGTATCTCAGCATAGAGATAAGACCCCCCCCGTCCTCAACGAATATCCTGCATTATTATTACATAGAATATTCGGACAATTGACTTCATGTTTATTGTTATAATCACAAAGTTTCGGCTGATATGCTCTTCGGCCTTCTTCAGACATTTCATGTCGAACTTGGGAGTCCACACAGAATCTCGAACTGAACCCTTTATTTGAACCATAGGGGTAGACTGTTTGAATTCTGTTAACCATAACCGGGTACAAGTGTTAAGTTATAGTAAGTATTCCTTGTTTGTCTTACCTGTTGTTGGAATTGAACCTGCAGCCTCCAGATGATTTCACTCAGAAGCATCTTCCAACCAAATACCTTATGCTTGACGGAAACACCTGAAGAAGGTCGAAGGACATATCGGCCGAAACGTTGTTATTATAACAATAAAGAAGAGGTCACTCGTCTGAATATTCTAAGTAGAAATAATTATCAAACTTCATCTCAGAAATTTAGACGAAAAATAACCTTGATATGAGTCTAGACGATCTCAGCTCAGTCGGCTGGGCTGTAGAATACACCGACTGTATCTCTGCAGAGGTTTGGTTTGGTTTCTTTCTTTAATGGCATATCAACCTTTGTAGGTTATTTAATGACAAAACTATTCTCCTAGAAGAACAGTAGTGGTAATATTTAACCCATAGCTGGGAGGATAAGGGGATTCATACCTTTCCCAAGGGTATTTGTCCGAAAGTGAACGTAATAGTGCGACTGGAGTTCGAACTCGCTTAGTACGATTCCGCAGTCCATCGCTTTAACCATTACGCCACGAGGACACCCCCCTCTGCAGAGGGGTAAGTCTCCCTTAATGAGTGTCCTTAATATGACTCTAAACAATCTAATGGTAAGAGATTTGGGGAATGCGAAGCACTTCTTCATTGCCATTAATCCCAATCCAACTTTGATGCGGAGTGATATTTCTAGCTAGGGTCGCCGCTGTTGGTAAAATAGATATATGTAATCATTTCCTAAACTTGAAAACATTTAAATGTGTGCAAAAAATGAGCGCACTCTTATTTTAAAATCTTACCTACAAAATATTCGTTTACAAATCATATATTTATATGTATAAACTGGATTTGGCATAAAATAATCAACAAAGTTTGATATGCCATAAAATACCACCAACCAACAAACAAAAAGCCAATCTTTGAAAACGCCTTTTGTACATGTTGAAAATTTCTTTGAAGTAAGGTGTATTAATTGAATTTGGATAAAGTTGTTAATCAATAATTCAAATTTGGATTTTTCTAATGGGTAGAGTGTTTGCTAATAGTCTGGGAGACCGGGGTTCAATCCCAGGTCGAGTCATACCAAAGACTCAAAAAATGGTACTTGATACCTCCTTGCTAAACACTCAGCATTATAAGGTACATATCAGAGTTAAATGGGGCAATCCAGGGGAAGGAGTTGCGCCCTCCCCTACATGTCATTGTAGTAACTATTGAAAAGAGAGCCTTCAGGTCGCTCTCGACTTCAGTCGCCGACTTTACTTTTTTATAATGGTTTATTTAATGCTGAAATGTGAAACAATTCATTTGCATATAGCGTCAAGTACTTCTATTTAATGCTAATTTATGCACAAATATATACGTTTAAGGTACTTATCATTTGTTTGCATACAATTATAAGACGTAAAGTATTCATATCTAACAGCCCTTCTTATCCCTACCAGCAATGGGTTAAATTGTGGAATGACTGTTTTTCTACATTAAATGCCTTTGGCATTAAATAAGCAACGTTGGTTGATATGCCTGTAAAGAAAGAAACCAAACAAAACAAAGCCTATATATGTATATATATATATATATATATAAAGTAGATAGATTGATAGATTTGTGGGTGGAGCTTAGAGTTCGATGAAAGCATCCTCTGCAAAGAGATAAACCTTAAAAAAGTGGGTTCCTGGGTATTACACTAAATTTACCATTACTCCCAGGTCCCCTGTGACCCGGAGTGGTAATACATGTTTGAATCCCATCGAGGGGTCATACAGATCTTTTTAAATTTCTTTTGTATTGGATAAGAATACATAAAACCATATAACCGTGTTCAAAACAAGTGAGTATTATAGTTATATAGAATTATTAGTTTAAGAAAAGAATATATGAAACAATTCAATTGTGTGTTAATTATTTGTGTTAAGTTATTTGAGCTATAATTGTTTAATATTGATAATTGTGATTAAGTTAATTGAAAACATATAACTGTATGTAGAAAAGTGGTTTGATTTGGTAGTGTTGGGTTGGGTTTTATGGCATATCAAGGTTTTATGGCATTGTAAGTTATTTAATGCCAAATCCTTTTTATACATATATATTAAATATTTATTATTTTGGTTTGGTTGGCTTTTATGGCGTATCAACTATTGTAGGTTATCTAATACCAGATCCATTTTATACAAATATATCAAATATATATGATTTGTAAACATATTGTTTATGCTATTTTAAAACTAGCCTGAGCTCATTTTTGCACATAGTTAAATGGCTTCAAGTATAGCTTTATAACAGACACAATTTAAGATCAGTCATTTGTTTACACATATTTAAATATACATGATATTGTAACATATTGACCTTCGACCGAGCCATCAATCAACAAAGAGGTGCATCCGGTCGAAGATATCGAAATATCACCTTGACATGTAAACGGGCTGAATTCGGTGCAGATATAAGGCCCACAGAAAACAGGCGGGTGTCAAACAATTATATAACTAGGTGCCACAGACGATTTGAGTTTGTTGGAGTTCGGGACAGGCAGAGTTCAGTTCGAATTGCAGTCAGAGTTCGAGTTCCAGTTGCAGTTGGGGACAAGGTGCCGTAGTAAGAGCCAGCGCCAGACAGAGGGCTTGTGCCCTCAGGACCCCGGTTGAGCAGCCCAGCAGAATGAGGAAGAAGTGCTAAGGAACTTGGGGTCAATATGTTGCAGTCTGTCCCCGTCTCCAACTCACCTCTCACACATAACCAACATCAACCCTTTCGCAACCCTTCCGAGAATAAAGTGTGAGAGGTATATTTTTCTAAAGAAGTGTGTTCTTTCGTCATTATTGTTGATTATGTTTCCACATGTATATGTATACATATAGTTGTATCATGGCTATACAACAATATGTAAGAAATTAATTTTTTGGTAATTTCATTTTGGAACTTTTTTTTTTTTTTGTACACTTGTATTGCTATTGTTTCTAGTTAAATGGTTACAATTATTGCTATCTATCACTTATAGTTATATTCAAAATAAATCATTTGTTTGCACGCAGTGAAGTTGTTATAAGTATTGCTATTTAACACTATTTATTCTATTCAATATTACAAATTCGTTTGCACTCATTTAAATAGTTCCGAGTTTTATTAACACTAACAATTCAAATAAACATCAGTCATTTGTTTACACTCAGTTAAATGATCAAACAGTTCTATTTCTAACAATTCAATTTAGCATAAATCATCAAAGTTAAATGTTTCCAAGTATTGCTATGAAGCACTATTAATTCAAATAAACATCAGTCATTTGTTTACACTCAGTTAAATGATAAAACAGTTCTATTTCTAACAATTCAATTTGGCATAAATCATCAAAATTAAATGTTTCCAAGTATTGCTATGAAGCACTATTAATTCAAATAAACATCAGTCATTTGTTTACACACAGTTAAATGATAAAACAGTTCTATTTCTAACAATTCAATTTGGCATAAATCATCAAAATTAAATGTTTCCAAGTATTGCTATGAAGCACTATTAATTCAAATAAACACCAGTCATTTGTTTACACACAGTTAAATGATCAAACAGTTCTATTTCTAACAATTCAATTTAGCATAATCCATTTGTTTGCATCAGTTTAAAGGTCAAACAGTTCTATATGACTCATTGATAAGACCCCCTATCAGGTGCTATATCATTCCGGGCCAAAGTGGATATCCAGTTGGTGTAATCTACAGCACCAATGGACTGAACTGGTAAATAAGTAATATTATTATAGTAAGAGTTACTTTGAAACCTTAGTAGGTACGACTTATTAGTATTTGGTAGAAATGCTCGATACCATATTTAAATGTGTATGAATTATTAGTGTTGGATAAGAATATTTGAATACATATCAATGTTGTGCAGGCAAATGATTCGAGGGAAATTTCACAAAGGCGGTTTTAAAAAATACAATTGAACTGTAAAAATATTTTTATTACAATTAGAATCAAATTTCAGCATTAAATCTTTCATATTTACATGCCGGTAATATATATATATATATATATATATATATATATATATATATATATATATATATATGTGTGTGTGTGTGTGTGTGTGTGTGTGTGTGTGTGTGTGTGTGAGAAAGCCAGGAACTAAATTCTACAGAATGAAAAAGTACAAGTATGAAAAAACGCCATGTCGGCAAAAATAAAATCATCCTTTGAAGACCTTTTGTTTTTTCATATTTGAACATTTTCATATCTATATAAATTTTTTTCATATATATATATATATATATATATATATATATATATATATATAATCGAAGAACTTGTATTCTTCCCTATTTGTATATTTTCATATCTATATCTATATCTATCTATCAATCTATCTATCTATATATATATATGAAAATGACCAAATAGGAAAAAAAGCAAGGTCATCGAAAGATAATTTTATTTTTTGACGTTTTTTCATACTTTTAAATTTTAATTTTGTCGGATTTAGTCCCAGGTTTATATATATATATATGTATATATATATATATATATATATATATATATATATATATATATAAAGAGAGAGAGAGAGCGCGAAACAGAGAGAAATGAACGAAAGTGATATAACAAAGAGGAAAATTCTTAAAAGTTATTTATATTTTTAATTCTTCTGAAACAGTTTCGCGCTCAGATAATCTTCGGGAAAAACTTTTTGGAACAATTTTTTTTTTAAATTTTTAAAAGAACTAATATTCCACAAAAGAAATGCCGAAAAATGAACTGATAATGTTGAATGTTTATTCCCTAATTTATTTTCTGGTGTCTTGTATCATCAACTGATTATAATTTTTGCTATCGTAAACATGTGGCACTGAGCTTCTATCTAAGTCAGATAAGCCAGATATTTTAAAGCATTGTCGGGATGTGTTTCAAATTAGTCGTAACTGTCTTACTCATATATATAATTTAATAATAATAATATTATTGGTATCATTTTTTTTTTTTTTTTTTTTACTCCTTTAGAGTTTTTCACATCAGTGTTAATTGATGGTTTTTCACTGGAGTTTGAGTGATAGCAAGTCTCCTCAAGTCTCCAGGACTCGTGTCAGGATTCTGGCCGTTCTTAGCAATGCTCTCGTTTGGATAGTCTCTGTCCGTCCGCCTATTATTATCATTATTATCATTATTATTATTATTATTATCATTATTATTATCATTATCATTATTATTATTATTGTTATCATTATCATTATTATTATTATTATCATCATTATTATTATTATTATCATTATTATTATTATCATTATTATTATCATCATTATTATTATTATTATCATTATCATTATCATTATTTTCATTATTATCATTATTATTATTATTATTATCATTATTATTATTATTATTATTATTATTATTATTATTATTATCTTCAAAAGCTTTGTAAAAGATTTTCAGGGTCAAAGAGTTACACACACAAATATCTAATCGAGAATTTCGGCAGTAAACCAAAAAATGGCCGATGTGAACCCTTTCAATCCTACACACTATCATACACGCGAAATGTCTCAAGCAATATTGTTTTTTTTTAAGAAGTACAAACTGCGAAGATCTTTACTTTGTATTTATCTACCATACGCTTGCGAGAGTTATACAAGAAATTTGTACATTGAAATGACTTAACAGACAAAACATTAAAGAATGGATGTCCGAATGAGACTTGCGCATGATGCAATATTCGGACTTGTATTCAAAAGTACCTCAAAATGAATCTTAAAGGGAGAGGCCATGGACAGACGCATCATCTATTCTGATTGAAGTCGAAAAACAAAATTTCGAATTACCCTCGGGAATATGAGAGACGAACTCTTAGGAAATAAACTCAGTCCAGCCGACCGTTGATTCAATCAGACGTTTAAAAAAAAGTTTAACAATAAATAAATAAATAAAACAAAGGAGAGGGGCGTTTCCGTGTACCCCGTTCCTGTTTCGTTCACAAAGAATTTGCTGGATGCACCGGTACTAAGGCGTATTGGAAATGTTTGACGAAATCACTTTTGTTCACCGTGGCCTTTGATCTCTCCACATCAGAAAATGTGAGGTCGGCTTGCTCCTGGCTTTCACAGCGGGAAGGTTAGGCCCGTGTTGAAGGTCAGAAGATATTCGAAAACCTGTGTTGGAATTTCGAGGTAAAGGAAAAAAGAAGTAAGGTTATTGACAATGTTCGTTTTGCGAGACAGGTTCGCTTTGGATGGCTGGATGGCCCGTCACATAAAAGTCTTGCCCAAGGAGCGAACGAGCAATGATATGGCGAAAAAAAGTGCTTAATTATATCTTTATAAACATCTTCTTTTTCTTTTCGTTACTTCAAACGGTGCTCAAGATGGCCTCAAGTGTCAGACAAGATCATTTATTTGTTTGCGTGCTAATTTGCCCAGCGCTTATCAATCAGAACTTGATTATTTGTATATGTCTGTCTGTCTGTCTGTCTTGCTGGCTGTCCTTTTATTTATTTTAGTCCATCCTTATCAAGATATTTCACAGTCTGTTCCACATCATTGTATCTATCGTTGTCTATATCTATCTCACTGCGATTCTATCTATCAATTGATCTATCTCGCTCAGTATTTCTCGCTACATATTTCTCTGTCTGTCTGACTGTCTGTCTCTCTCACTGATCTTTATCGATGTGACTCTAGATCTATCTATCTATCTATCTATCTATCTATCTATCTATCTATCTATCTATCCTAATGCCTGTTTCTATCTATCTATATATCTCTATAACAGTGTACATTTCTTTCATTTTCTATCTATCTATCTATCTATCTATCTATCTATCTGAATTCAGACTTTTCTTTCTATAAGACTGTTTGCCTAACTAAGGTTTAATACCAGTCTGCCTTTCTATTACTCGATCTAGGGGAGAATGGATTCATGCCTTTCCCAATGGTATTAGCACAATGTCAATAGCAAACTGCCTCATCTTGGATTTGAACTCAAGTAGTCGAGTTGCACTTAATATCGTAAGAAATGGAATCGATGACACCAATCCAAATCCGGCATTTCCCAATACGATTGGGAAATATATATATATATATATATATATATATATATATATATATATATATATATATATATATATATATATATATATATATATATATATAATAGGGTGAACATATTGTTCTTTCTTTCTTTCTTTCTTTCTTTCATTCATTTCATATCTATCAATCAATCTATTACAATGTGCTTATTGTTCTTTCTTTCTTTCTTGTAATTATTATCTATTTATCTATCAATATATCTATCACAGACGATACATTTCTATCTTTCTTTGCTTTCCCATTAATCGACATCACAGTGTACATATTTCTTTCGCTTTCTCTCATTTCTTCTCCCTGTACACATCTATCTTTCACCTTTCGCAACATATATATATATATATATATATATATATATATATATATATATATATATATATATATATATATATATATATATATGGGGGGTGCAAATAAAGAAGAAAAAATTGAACAAAAATCCAATCAATAAGTTTTAACTTTTTATTTCTTTAATTTGAATGCAAAATTTGCTGAAAAACAAAATATTTTCTTTCAAACCATAATGAAATTAGTCTGTGCGTAGATATTGTCAAGATTCATACAATGAAGTATATCAATAACTTTTGCTTAGAATAAAGGGATATATTTTGTGAGCGTAAAAATCTGTGTATCAGTTTGTCCCTATGTAAGAGAGAAGATGTATTTATGCTTTAATTTATGTGTGACCTGCTGCTGACATTATATAGGCAGACAACAAATAAATATTTTTAACGCAAATATAGATATAAACAAACATTCGTTCAATTTAAGAAAGATCAAATGAGCTGAAATGAAATGCATTCTTGAAAGAAAATAATGTAGATTTCCACTCAAATGAAATAAACTGAAAGGTATTAAAGTAAACAATAATTCATTACTTACAATTAGTTGAGTAAGTATAGACACATCCATACTTACTGAAGAAATATATATTTCTTCGCTTATTAATACGATTTGGGTAGGCTCGAAATTAGCTAAAAAATTTGATGTAAATCTAATCAGCAAAGAAATTATATATATATATATATATATATATATATATATATATATATATATATATATATATATATATAAGCATACCCACACCCACACACACACACACCCACACACACACACATATATATATATATATATATATATATATCATACACTACACATTTCTCCTATTCTTTCATTTCCTATCAATGCATTTATTTCCCTCTCTATTTCTCTCTCTGTCGGTTAATCTTTCTCTCTGTCTGTTACTCTCACTTCCCTCTTCCTCTCTCTCAATATATATATATATATGGAGAGAGAGAGCTTAATGGCTATCATTGTAAGAAAACGATTCGACGACTTGAGTTCAAATCCTAGATGAGGCAGTTTGCGATTATAGACAAATAAAAATGGCGATGACATATTCACTAATGAATCAAGAGAGAATTTTATAGTATTGTGGCAGGTAATTGGGGCAATCTGATATTAATGAATAACACCTTTGAAAAGTTTAGGCAAAGCACGAGAGATCTCGATCAAAACCGCCCGACACTCTTTAAATTTGGTCTCTGTGATAACCTTAAAAACCCTGATTGGGCCTCGATTTAAAAGGATCAGGAATAAATATGTTAGGAGTCTTGTAACATTTCAAAATGACTTTTCGGCTGCAGACTAGACCAAAAAAAAAAAATCTAAAAAACAAAACCGGGTATCCATATCTGGAGAATGGACGATTTTGAAAGAAAGGTTGTTATTAACAAGGCTTTAAACTGGTCACCCATCTAAGTACTGAACAGGGTCATCGTTACTTAACTCCGATAATATACCGAGAACAGGTACTTTGACCTTATTTGTCTCTTATTTATAAAGTTTTGCTTACTTTTAATGGCATATTAACCTTTGTGATCTCTTTAATACCAAAGTCATTCTTGTAGAAGATCAGCAACGGCACTATTGAAGCAATAGTTGGTGAGGAGTATGTAGTAAGTGGTTTCATGCCTTCTACAAGGGCATTAGTCCGAAAGTTAGCGTGACTGGAACAATTGTAAGTCAAACTGTTTAAACTGGCAAAGCAATAAAATTGTTTGTTTTTTTTTTCGAAAAAAAAATTGTTTTCTTATGGGACACATCTTTATTCTAAAATTTAATTTAAAAGTACTATTTCATTCTTTTTTTATTATTTGTTTTTTGTATCTTGCTTTTTTTATGCTTTTATAAAACCCCGTGTTAAATCGCTTAGTTAATAACAAAAAAGAAATTGCATTTATATTGCTTTCCTTTTATTTTTTTCTGTCGCTTTTCGATTATTTTAGAGAATTATTTATCCTTTCTTTAAATTGTTTCTTGCACCGTTGCAAACAATAACACCCTTCTCGAAAATAGTTGCAGAATTCGGTGAACAAAAGAAAATTATTTGAAGATTTGCTGGCTTCATATTTAGTACACAACAGTCAATAAACGTGTCATTTTTTTAAGTCTTGACTCAATGGAGAGATACAACTGAAGATGAAGACGAATATAGCAGAGGTAAAATAAAATAAAAATGAATGTCGTGATTAATATGGGTCAGTGGCAGTGAGGAGTCTAAAGTAGGGGAGGACGGTATTATTCATGAAGAAACGAACGTCAATGGGACTTTTCAAGGCCGTTTAATTGAAAATAAACTATTGATTATAACACATTTTTGTCTATTTGTTAGACGTCTCCATCTCTCTCAGTTTCTTCATTGATATTTGTAGATATTTGTTCCCCTATCTATCTATCTATCTATCTATCTCATTTTGTTAATGTCTATCTCAGTCTGTTAATATATAGCTAGCTATCCCATTCTATTATTATTAAATAAGTGATATCTATCTATCTATCGATCTATCTCATTCTACTAATATCTATCTCATTCAGTGTATCAATCTAGCCATCCATTCAAATAATATTTATTTTAATCTATCTATCTATCTATCTATCTATCTATGTAAATTAACATCAAAACACCCTTAATATGTGTATATGTACAGTTGATTTTGTAATATTGCCGTGAATAACTGCATCCGGATGCACCGATACTTCGGTTCTCTTGTTCTAAAATGAAGGGGCGGATGAAAAGTATTCAGAAACCATATACATACAGTACCCACGAGCAAAATCGGCATCGTCCTTCGATGCGTAAAAATTTTACCCTCCATTTTTATGCAATATCGTAGTAAGCGAGTTCGAACCCCAGTCGCACAATAATGTTCACTTTCGGTTTTATAATTTTGGGAAAGGTATGAACCCCCTTATCCTTCCAGCTATGGTTTAAATAATATCACTGCTGTTCTTTTACAAGGATGGCTTTAGAATCAAATACCCCACGAAGGTTGAGATGCCATTAAACAAAGAAACCGAAAGCAAACCATTCCACACTCTTCCAATGCTCGCAATTCTTCACTGTGTTGAATTGTCAGATGATCGTGAAAGCGTGATTCTAATATAAGATTTTAATTTCGGTGCTATCCTGCTCACACACACACATACACACTCGCGCACACATAGATGAACAATGGCTCCGTCGGCTGAGACTGCAGAACACACCGACTGCATCTCCGCAGAGGAGTAAGACTTCCCCAACGAGTGTCCTCGATATGACACTAAAAAAATCTAATGGAGACACTACAGTAGAGCTGGAGCTTTGGGAAATGCAGAGTACCCCTTTATTACCATCGCTCCCAGGTCCACTCTGGCCGTGAGTGGTAGCACCTGATAGGATCCATGTCAATGTGTGCGACTAAATAATTATTCTTATTAGATACGCATAGTAATCTTTCGTTTTCTTTCAAGCTGTGGCTGTTTCAATACTACTGTATGGATGCACCTAACAAAATGCATGAAGAAAAAGCTAGATGGGAACTACACAAGAATACTACGAGCTGAATACTACAAGGCTCCACAAAACAGTATCAGTACGGCCACTTACCTCCCATCTCAAAAACATCCAAGTAAGAGGATCAAGACACGCGGGACACAGCTATGGAACCCTTCACAGAGACGTCTTGGTCGGCCAGCAAGAACTTATTTACATCCTCTCTGTGGGGACACTGGATGTAGTTGGGAAGACTGGCCGCGGATGATAGGGGAGGATGGAGAGAGAGAGTCAGAGAAATATGTGCTGTCAATGTAACTTGATGATGATGAAATGCGAATGACTATTTGAAGCTCTAAAATGCAGAGCCAACGGCGCTTGGTGACTGTCACTTACTCGCCAGTGCAATTGACAGATTAAGACCTGATAGTCACCGGGCGTCCTTGACTCTTAGACTACACAATCCTAATATATATATATATGTATGTGTGTGTGTGTGTGTGTGTGTCCACGCGCGTAGAAAAGGTAAAACGGAAGAAAGATATATGTTTGATGGTTTATTTATTTGCCAACGCGTTTGGACTTCAATCTTTTTTTCTAAATGCAAAAATATTTTATCAAAATTATTTTAGTATGAGAAATAATGGTAATAGATAAATGTTGATTCAATTCAAAGTCTTCATCTGGGCTTGTAGGTCTTGCTATGTGAAAAAACGTAGCAATACTAATTGATATGTTCAAATTGCGTTATGTCATTGGATGGAATTTTTGGAAAAGTAAATACCGTTTTGTGTTTTGAGAAACGGATTTGTGACGTTTCATTGCATTGAATGGTATTTGAGCCAGGTTTATTTTCATTCATAATGTGGGATGCATGTTTGTGGATATTTATGGCTTTTGATTTGACTCGGTGAATGAATATGAATATGAATAAATATAAACCTTACTCAAATACCAACCCTGTAAAAAGACATATAATATTACCCCAAAATCCCACTACCACCCTCATTGTAAAAAAATTAATCACTTCGGCATAAAAACCACTACCTGCACGGCAAAACAATAAAATAAATTGTAAAAAACAACTCTAAAAACACATATTCCCTATCCAACGCAGGTGTTTAGAAAATCCGCTGCCAAAATTGCAATAAATTTTACATAGGAAAAACAAGAAGAAATTTAAACAAAAGAATCTATGAACATAAAAACGACTTTAAAACTGGTAACACAACAAACTCTTTAGTTTTTCAAAACATTTTAACTAACCAAATTTTTGACTTTCAAAATTCTGCCATATTTACTTTCATTCATGACAAAAATAAATGAAGAATAATTGAAACATGTTCCATAGCACACCACAACACAGTACCACAATGACAAAGTTTTTTTCAAAATTTCACCATTTATAGGAAAAATAATAGTAAAAGAATTCAAAATTCACACTTAAAAATCACAAATCCGTTTCTTAAACAACAAAACGCCATTTACCTTTCAAAAAAATTCCATCACATGACATGACGCAATTTGAACAACTAGTTTTAATCCCTTTTTTCACAAAGCAATATCTACAAGCTCTGATGAAGACTTCCCATTGAATCAAAATTTATCGATCATAATTATTTCTCATACTAAAATAATTTTGATAAGATATTTAAAAAAAGATTGAAGGCGAAATGCGTTGGAAAATAAACAAACCATCAAACATATATCTTTCTTCCGTTTTATTTTTTCTATCTACATTCTGTCGGATTCAACTCATTTATTTTCACATATGTATATATCAGGCAATAATGAATTCAATAAATTTTCTTATTTTAATCAATGTAATTAATTTGAACGGTAGATTTGGAACAGAGGGAGAGAATTGGATATATACCTGAAGACGCCCTAAGAGAAAATGGCCGAAACTATATTCCAGAAAAGCAGTAGATGATAATGAACGAATACACACACACACACACACACACACACACACACACACACACACACACACACACACACACACACACACACACATCAGATTGAGACACAGAGAAAGAGAGAGAGAGAGAGAGAGATTGATAGAGACAGAGAGAGAGTGAGTGAGAGTTAGACCAGCACATGTGTATGCTGTACAATGGGAGATTACCTAGCTCTTTATTCGAAACGTCTTTAAGAAAAAAACTCAGTCGATCAGCGATTGTCTTCTTCGATTTTCTGACTGATCAAACGTGATCTGAAAAACAGCCAGCAGCACCCCACATCTTAGCCCCCGCCCTGTCCATCACGGCACTTGGCCCAGTGTCTCTCCGAATTAACCAAATGTCCCTGACGAAGTGGACATGGTCAATGCACTTGGCCAGACAATGGCCGCAGAACGATCGTTGCGAAGGTGATTTGAAATGGATTACAGGTCGACGTTGCGAGACGCGAAGGATTGAGCAAAGAGATAGAAACGGGGAATGATGGGATTGTGTGCTTCCGGTTCGAAAAGTGCTGTGGGCTAGGGAGGAGGAAGACAGTTTGGTAGTGATAGCATTGATTCTTTTCATTTTACTTACATTTACCCAATATATATACATATACATATATATATATATATAAGTGCTCGTGAATTTTGTCAGTATCAGTGAATATTTATAAAGAAAAACTTTTCATGTTTACAAATATGCCAAAGTTATATATATATATATATATATGTGTGTGTGTGTGTGTGTGTGTGGTGTCTCAATATACATGGGACCCATGTGACTTCTAATAGCTTTGCTAAAAATAATATTGTGATCTTTTTAATTTCAGATTTGAAAATTGTTTACTCTAACAACTATTAATCCTCGATCACAGAGCATTGGACAAGATAAGGAAAATATTTTGCGTCACTACTCATTTGGAGATAAAATCATTAAAAACTGTGCCAAAACAGATGCAACATTTTAATATGATAATGATTTATTACTGGGACAAAACCTCAAAAAAAGATTGCATGTCCTGGAAGCTGATATAATAACAAATTTAAAAAAAACAACATTGATTTGATATCTCTAGCTCAAAGGAGTCATTTTTTACAGGCCGTTTTCCAGATGACCGCCATTGCGCTTGTCTCAGTAATAAATCTTCATCGTATTTATAGATTGCATTTATTAAGAAACATCCTCGATATATGAACAAAAGGGATGAGACAAAAAGGACGATTTCTTTGTAGTTATCTATTATCTGTTTGTGACGAAAAATTAACTGGCTACATAGCACATCCATTCGTTGATCGAAAATTCTTTTTTAAAGGGAAGTTTTAGAGGAAAAAAAACAAAGAAGAAACGGCAAGATTAACAGAGAGAGAGGGGCGAGTTTGGGGAGAGGTAAAAAGAGTTAGAGAAAGAAGTTGATAGAAAGACAGATGAGCAATGTGTGAAAGCAAAAGGAGAATCTTTCTTATTTATTTTCTATTTGTTATCAAGTAGTTTCGACAGTAGCTTATCGTCAGGAGAAAAGCTTAGTAAAGAAAAGTTTTCATTAAGAAGTTGCCCGTGGTGTAATGGATATCCTCGTTGGAAATGGACACGGCGACACGATTTCAAATCCTGAACGAGGATGATTACATTTCACATAGCACTAATACCCTTGGGAAAGGTATGAATCCAATTATTCTCCCTCCAGCTATGGGTAAATAGTAGGACAGTCTGGGTTCTTCCGACTTGGTGCGGCAACTTGTCTAGAAGGAAAACTCTGAATTCAAACCTGTTAAAGTCCGCTTAAAAATTGACCTTGTGTCATATCCTGCCCGAGCGTAGGGGTCGGCAAATATGATTAAATATGATTAAGAAGTTTTTAAAGGTATTGATCTGTTGTAAGAGAAGTGACGGAAAATGAACTTGTGACATTGCATATCGATCCATTAAATAAAAATTATTTTCTAGTATCCAAGTGTCTTGAACTGACCATTTTATCATATTGTAAACATCTGGCAGTAAGATTTACTTTTGGAAGATATTTGGTATGTATGGATGGGGTGGGTTTCAAATTATCCGTAACAGTTTAAGTCAGATATTCAAGTGAGGCATTTGTTTATTTTGGTGTTTATGAGTCACTCTATATCTGTTAATTCTACTTTAAAAGGGTTTTTGAGGTTGGTTTGATTTTGAAATGTTGAGACGTTTATATATTCATTTTTGTCTGATACGGTTCAATGTACTTTTTTTCAATACTTTCCTAGTTGGTAAACTTTGTATTTCCGTTAAAATCTTTGCAATTTGAGCGGAAATATTTGTTATTTGTAATCCATATTTGATTTTATGTCTGGATATATATATATATATATACATAAGGTGTCATAATATACATGGGACCCATATACCTGCTTATATCTTTGCTAATAATAATGTTGTGCTTTTTTTAGTTTCAGATTTGAATATAGTATACTATAAGAATTACGAATCCTTGATCACTATGCTTTGGACAAGAAAGGAAAAATATTTTGTGTCACTACTTATTTGGAGACAAAATCATTGAAAACTTTCTAAAAATTGATGCAACCAATTAATATTATAATGATTTATTACTGAGACAAGAAACTAAAAAAAATTGCATGTCCTGAAAGCTGATATAATAACAAATTTTTAAAAAATTTGAATTGATGTTTCTAGCACAAAGGATATATTTTTACAGGACGTGTTTCAAATGACCGCCATTGCACTTTTCTCAGTAATAAATCCTTATTATATTACTGGGTTGCTTCTATTTTGAGACACCCAATACATATATATATTATTGGAAAAACTGGAAATAAATCCGACAGTATGAAAATGTATAGAGAAGAAAAAGAAATTTATTTATAAAAAATCCATATCTCATCAATCTATCAGTCTATCAATCTATTTATCTATGTTGATATCTTTATCATTAATTCATATCTACCTATTATAAACATTCTACAAATGCATCCGTCTTTAGCTGCGCCAATTTTCTTCTTTCTCTCTCAAATTTAATTCGACTATCTGTTTGTCTATCAATCTTTCTTAACATAGAGAAGCGATGAAGTCGAATTATCTTATATCAGGCATTTTGTAACTTTCCAAAACCAATAAATCTTGGAATGCTAATTACATCACACAAATTTGAAACAGAATGCAATCAAATCATATATAACATATGGATAAAGAGGATTTGGTATTAACCTACAATTTATGGAGGTGACCGTGGTGTGATGGTTATCGTCGTAGGAAATAGACACGGCGACACGAGTTCAAAACCTGGACGAGAATGATTGCATTTCACATAGCACTAAACCCTTGGGAAAGGTATGAATCCAATTATTCTCCCTCCAGCTATGGGTAAATAGTAGGGCAGTCTGAGTTCTTCGGCCTTGGTGAGGCAACTAGTCTAGGAGAAGGGAAACTCTGAATTCAAACCTGTTAAACTCGACTTAAAAATTGACCTTGTGTCATATCCTGCCCGATCGGAGGGGTTGCTAAATAGGATAAACCTACAATGGTTGATATGCCGTAAAACCAAACCAAACCAAATCCTATATATTTAATATGTGTGTATAAAAAGGATTTGGGTTTAAATAACCCACAATGGCTGATATGCCATAAAACCCAACCAAACCAAATCCTATATATTTAATATATATGTATAAAGAGGATTTGGTACTAAATAACCTACAATAGTTGTTATGCCATAAAACCCAACCCAACCCAAACCTTTAACGTCTTTTTTACTTGATATTTACAGACCCACTACAACCTTCTCAAATACGTTCATTATATTAGGTTACGAAGTGGATTTATATTTAACATATGATTTGGTGATGGTGTCTATATTCTATTCAGATATGACACTATTCTGGATATGATACTAAACTGCATCAGAGTGTGCGGCTCCAGTTTGAGAGCTTTGGGAAAGTGGAATACTCCTTCATTGCCAATACTCCAAGGTTCACTGACCCAAAGTGGTCGCCCCTTTTTAGGGAAGCGGGGGGTTCATTTTTTCATAATATTACAGACACAATTACTCACTTTCAACAGTTCATTTCTAACCAGTGAGAACACACTAAATTTGATTTATTTCCGATTCGCCAGTATTATCGTGTACTAGATGATGATGATGATGATGATGATGATGATGATGATTCTTCTTCTTCTTCTTCTTCTTCTTCTTCTTCTAATCATTGTTTATCTATTATTTGCCTATTTCTATATGTCTATTATTAGTCTATATCGCCGGACTCGTCATTACATGCCTTGGGATATTAGCAAGCAAATGTGCTTACGAGCATACAAAGCGATATACATTTGTTGTGGAGGGGAGAGGTTTGTACGTTTATGTATGTGTGCGTGCGCGCGTGGCAGTCTGTCAGTCTGTTGGATTGTCTGTCTGTCTCCATCAATTATTATCTATATTCTTTCGGCTCTTACTTATCTGACACAGAGATCATTTGCTTATTTTTTAATTTTTTCTTTCCTTCAACCACTTCAGCTTTCCCCGTCTCTCTCGCGTTTTCCTACTCAGTCATTTCTACATTTTTTCCTCTTGTCTTTCTTTGTTTCTTTCTTTTGCTTCAGACAATTTCAAGTTGTTGGGGTTTTTTTCAGATTTTTTCTTTTTTTTTTTTTTTTTTTTGGTGCATAATCTCTTTTCGACGAAACGGCCATTTTTACGCCAAGTTCGAATCCTAGTTCTTCGTCTGTCTTTGAGACGAGATGCTAAGTTTTAGGAAGAAGAGGATCTTGTCTGACTTTTGTGTTTTGCTTATTCTTGCTACCCGGGATCACATACTCCAGTGAGTTTACCTGTCGTCACCGATTAACTTCAATATATATCTTCGACTAACGGAGCGGAAGAAATCGACTCATGGGTTTCGGTTGAAAACTGTAATCCATACTAAAAACAGTAAAACACACAGAAATAGACATACTCATATACCAAACTAATGTTATATATATATATATATATATATATATATACATATATATATATATATACATATTTATATATATATATATGTGTGTGTGTGTGTGTGTGTGTGTGTGCGGGCGTGCGTGCGTGCGTGCGTGCGTGTGCGTAGGTGTATCTGTGTCTCTGTGTATCTGTGCCTTCACTAGGTCATTGGATAATTTGATTTAATTTGATGTCTTTAAATGCATATTTCTGTTTATCCATTTATCTTTGTCTGTCTGTGTGTCTGTCTGTCTATTTATACGCATGCAAACATACGTAAATATATTTAATACTTTTGTGCTTATAAGTATGAATAATGATTTCGTAGAAATTTTTTCTTAATTCATACATGCATACATGAGGCACTTGTAGGGTAACAGTTACCGTTGTACTAAATGTGTTTGATGAAACGACTTCAAATCTTGGACGATGTTCTTTGTGTTTTACTTAGCGCTAATGCCTCCTCAATCTAATAATTGAGTAGGCTGGACACTTTAGCCTTGATAAGGCGACAAATCTGGGAGAAAGTTGAATTCTGGTATCCTATTCTTCTGTTATCAGCTCATCCAAAAATTGTGACTGGTCTTACACAATCCTTCACTGCTATAAACAAATCACTAGTGTTGACATTCCAACGGTTTCTATTTTCAACTGAACTGTTTGTCACTCAAGCATCCACGAACCAAACCCACAATATATATATATATATATATATATATATATATATATATATATATATATATATATATATATATATATATATTATTATTATTATTATTATTATTATTATTATTATTATTATTATTATTATATATTATTTATTATTTAATCTACTTCTAAAAAAATATGGATCAATATTCCAATATAGAATTAAAAATATATAAATCACCTAATTAATATTTATTGAAGCAATCTAATATTATTTATATACCAATTTATCACGAATTTATTTCTATGTCTACGTGCCGATATCATTCTTATTCTGGTATTTAGTAAATTTCCATTCAAATATATCAATGTACATATTTTCTCTTCTAAGCATAAATTACACTTACCATGTAAGCAGTTTGTTGAGGAGGATCTTTTAATTATTTTCCATTTTATAATAGGTGTTAGATCTAATTTTCCAAAAGTAACTATGTCTCTGGCCATGATTCTCCATTTCAACTGAATAAGGTAGCAGAAGGGCAATTATGGAAATAAACAGAAGCTAAATTTACAAATATTAGTCAATGGGTCTAGAAGGAAAAGAAGAGTAGGTGTGAAAACAAAAAAAACTTAATTAAATGGGACAAAAGAATTCAATGCAGTCATACCACATCACCTGAACAGAAAATACTAAAATTTCCTCCAATTATCATGTGACCTAAAACTATGGCTGACAATTTTTCCAATGACATATTACAGAAAATAAAGTGCCAAATAGCCTTTTATATATTTAAAAAGATTTTTCCAAAAAGTTGAACGAGCTATGTTTATAGCAACACGACAAGAATCGAATATCTGTAAATGCAATGTGACAACCAATGGCTGAATAATTCATTTAATTTTGACAGTAGGGACAAATTCTTATATTAGACATACATGCATCAAAGAACTTCTTCAGATAAAATAGATCAAAATGCGTTCTTTAGCAAGGCAACCAATTTAGAAGAAAAGCTCCAAATTCAAACCTACTGTCGGATGCCCAAAACCCGACCCCGCACCACATTCTACTTGTAGAAGAGGGGTTAGGTAAATACATACATTAAGAACTTCTTACCTAAATTTTTGCAGAATTCAAGAGTGTGCGCTATTTTCTGTTTGAGGTTAAAGATTTTCAATAGCTGACTTCAGATATTATATACAACTAAATCACTAAAGTATTTCTTAAAATAACTTTAGTTGTTTGAAAAAAATTATAGCAGAAATGGCCGTCCTTTCAACAAACAGTATAAGAATGTACTTCTGCCTTAGTTTATAGAATGAATGATTTATTAAGAGTAACAAACATAATTTTTTTAATACTTAAAACCTGTTGGCCATTGGCAAAAGGCTACAAAATAATAAATGAAAGGCAAGGACATTCCAAATGATTATTAAAATAAAATGGAAGTCATCATTCACAATATAATAGCAATGTATGAATATTGAGCAAATTTTCTCGTTTTTCTTTAAGGTTCTAATTCTGTAATTTTTGTTTAAGTTTAGTATAAATAATCCCCGTTTAACTTTAGACTAAGTAATCTGTTGATTACAACAAACTGATACGGGGAAAACAACATTTTCGCTCCAGGGATCTCACTTCTACTATAAATTCAAAGGTGTCCATCAAAATAAAAATAAATGCATCAGACAATATCTTGATAATAATAAAAACATAAAAAGATAAATGGATAAAAACCTTTCCACACACTGACAACAAATGGCTTTAACATTAATTTACACCATCCTCAAAATATCACTTTGAAAAGGAATGGACAGATTTAGGTCGATACATAAACACTTAAGTTAACTGAATTTCAAACCAAAACAATTAGGTCTAATTGGAATCACAGCCGCCCATGCTTAAAAGAGACCCCCCAAATGGAGAGCTCAGTGCCTGGTATCTACGAAACAAAGATTATAAAATGGTCACTTGACGACACTTAAATTACAAAAATAATCTCCATTCAATGAATTTTTATGGTTTGTTTCCAGTTGATTTTTCGTCACTCCTCTCATAATAAAATAAATCTTTTTAAAAACTATTTTCAAAGCTTTCTGTAAAAAATTTTCTTCAAAGAAAATTTTTCCCTGGCGATAAGTTAAGGTCGAAACTAGTTAGTGACTATGAAAAAAATAACAACAAAGAAGTGCTCCTATTTGTCTTATCACATTTGCTAATCTGTCAGTCTAGATATGTCTATCAGTCTCGCTCTGATTATATATATATTATATATATATATATATAAAAGTTAGTAAAGTTGGCGACCTTAGTCGAGAGTAACTCGAAGGCCCCCTTTTCAATAGCTACAACACCAAGGTGTAAGGGAGGGCACTACTCCATTCCCAGGATTGCTCCACTTTACCCAAACCTTATAATGCTGAGTGTTAAACAAGGCGGCCTCAAGTACCATTTTTTGAGTGTTTGGTATGACTCGACCTGGGATTTAACCCTGGTCTCTCGGACAATTGGCGAACACTGTACTCATTATGCCAATAGCCCGGTCTTTTATATATATATATATATATATATATATATATATATATATATATAGAGAGAGAGAGAGAGAGAGAGAGAGATAAGAATACAGAGAGAGAAAGAGAGAGAGAGAAAGAAAGAGAACGAAAGATAGAGAGAAAGATATATATATATATATATATATATATATATATATATCCGGAGGACCTGCCTGAGGCGATGAACGATAGGGAAAAGTGGCGAGAGAGGGTCAGGGATATCCGTGCTACCAGCACGACATGATGATGATGATATATATATATATAGAGAGAGAAATACTTTGTTAGATAGAACTTTCAACTATATATCACCTAATATATTTATTCATATTTGATAAGAATAAAAAACAAAATTTCTAATTTTTTCTGTCGCTTTTACACGGGTCCGTCATCAGGAAAGGGGTGAGGATCCTTCCTTGAAAAACACTCCTTCCTCTCCTGTGAATGTAATATGGACTGATTTTTGTACGCAAATTCTTTCGACATGAACCAATACTCCTGGCAAATTGATTTGTAATCGTAGCGCCCTCAGATTTTGATGTTTAGCTACCTAATTATCATACCCTCGCGAGGTACATACATAGCTTTGTCCAGACTTAAAATTATAAAAGAGTTTTTTCCTAAATACCCAATATTTGATGAGTTAAATATTTTAAATCTCATTCTCTTCCTAGCTCTCTCTCTCTCTCTCTCTCTCTCTATATATATATATATATATATATATAAAGAGAGCCATAGGTTTGTTTTTGGTGTTTTTTGTTAAATGATATTCTAACTTTGAGTGTCGTTCGGTGCCAAAGCCGCCTTTTAGTCAAAGGTATGTCCTTACCCAAACTGTCAATAATGAAAGAATTCTTCCTAAATCTATCTATCTATCTATTTCAGCCTGTTCCTATCTATCTCTATCTCTATCACCCCCCTCTCTCTCTCTCTCTTTCTCTCTCTGTTAATACACACACACACACACAGACATATATATATATATATATATATATATATATATATATATATATACTCAGTAAGTTGGCTGATCGATTTTTTTTCATTACAAATTCGACCTTCCTGTTCAATTTTAAACCAAAATTACTCAAATATTGATAGCGGTGATGGCCACATCCAACCCAACCAACAAACATCATTAGAACACTCTTTCAGGTGAAGGGAGTTCACTTGCCGAGTTTCGTCAAGACTGCTATATAAGCGCAGGAGTTCTCATCTTGTCGACTGAGGCTACAGAATACGCCCCTATACTTTTGCAGGGGGTAATAACCATCCCAAACGAGTGTCCTCGGTATGACACTAAGCCAACGAGACATCAAACTAGGACAGTTTACTCAAGACCTCAACGTAGTACAAAGAAAAATTAAAAGCAGAAAAGCAGTAGGCTTCGACGAAATACACCCAGAAGTATGGAAGACGAGGAAATATGATAACTTACTTCGTCGATTTTGCAACGCCGTATATCAACAAAATATATTAGAGAGATGGACAAAAGGCTGCATCCCTCTCTTCCTATAGAAAGGTGACCTCCGAATCACGAAACACTGCAGAGGCATTAATCTTACTTCTATTACGGCTAAGGTTTATAATGCTCTTCTTCTTAACTATATTGAACCAGAAATTAAGAAAATTAAATCAGAACGTGCTTGCAGCGAGACTGGATGATTATGATATATTTTCATCTCGATTGATGATGAAGATGGTATATGTTTGAAGACGAATAAGTTTGTAGGTAAAAATTTTTAATCGAGTCAAGACTCATTTGCTCTCACACAATGAAATGGTTTAAAACATTGCTATATAATACAAATAATTCAATTTCACGTCAGTCATTTGTTTACGCACTGTTACAAGGTTTTAAGAAGAGAAATGATTTAATTGTTCTACTTGGTCCATAGACAGGGCCCTAAGAAGTGTTGTCACTCCGAGTCAGACTGAACCTGAGAATTATGGCAATGAAGTGATACTCTGCATTCCCCTAATCTCCAGGACTGCAGTCTCACCATTAGAAGGTTTAATATTATATCCGGAACAATCTTACCCCTAAGCAGAGATGTAGTCGGTGAATTCTACAGCTTCAGCCGACTGGTTTATGATAGATAATTGTCGAAGTCATTATGATAAATTTTCATTAATTGATAGAGAAAATAATTGTTTGAAAATCAGTGATTATTTTTATCGGCAAATTTATCAAAAAATGAAATGAGTGTCAAATGAAAATGATTTAAAGTCATTTTTTTCTTTTTTGAATTTTTTGTTGATTTAAGATCATTATCACCATCATCATCAAGGCATACTATCAGTAAGAATTCCCTTGACTCTCTCTCTCTCTCTCTCTCTCTCTCTCTCTCTCTCTCTCTCTCTCTCTCTCTCTCTCATGAGAAGACCTGCTGGGAGCAATGGATGATAGGGACGAATGGTGAGAGAGATTCAGGGAAATCCGTAAAAACAATATGAGTTCGTCTGACTTTCTCTCTCTCTCTCTCTCTCTCTCTCTCTTTCTTTCTCTCTCTCTTTCACAAGGAAACCTGAGAACTTTGCTTATGAGCCCTTCTTTACTTCTCTAGCAGTGTCCCACGTTTATTGTTCGTCTTATTTGAATGGTTTTAGAGATGAGAGGTAGGTGGCCGTACAGTTGCTGTTTTGAGGGATGTTGCTTCCATGATTTGTTCAATATAGTTCATAGCATTCTACTGCCATTCTCGTCAAGCTTTCCCTCTACACGCTTAATCAGCGTCCTTGTGGTGTATCCATATAGTAAATTTGACACAACCGCAGCTCGGAAAAAGAATGCGTTTTATTTTAACTAACAGTTAATGGAATAATCAAAATTTGTAGATTATGCACTTTGCAATATTTTCTAAACTAGATTTTGACTGGAAACCGTAAAATGTTATTTTATTTTAAATGAAATAATAATAATAATAATAATAATAATAATAATAATAATAATAATAATAATCAACAAAAAAAGAAAATTTGCAAAATTGTCGACTTTGCTGTCCCGGCGGACCACAGAATAAATCTGAAGGAATGTGCAAAGAAAGATAAGTACCTCGACCTTGCTAGAGAATTGAAAAAGCTGTGGAACATGAAAGTGACGATTGTGCCAATTGTGATTGGTGCTTTTGGCACAATAACTAAAGGATTATGAAAAGGCCTGGGGGACGTGCAAGTTGGCGGACGAGTAGAGACTATCCAAATGACAGCATTGCTGAGAACGGCCAGAATCCTGATACGAGTCCTGGAGACTTGAGGAGACTTGCTGTCACTCAAACTCCAGTGAAAAACCATCAGCTATCACTGGTTAGAAAAACTCTAAAGGAGTAAATAATGATAATGATAATAGTAATAAAAGCTGTGGAACATAAAAGTGACGGTTATACCAATTGTAATTGATGCTCTTGGTACAGACACCAAAGGATTGGTTCAAGGACTGAAAGATTTGGTAATAAGGGGATGTGGAGAGACTGTCCAAACTACAGCATTATTGAGATCAGCCAGAATACTGAGAAGGGTCCAGGAGAATTGAAGAGATTTGCTGTCACTCAAATTCCAGTGAAAGATTGTCAGCTGACGCTGATGTGAAAAACTCTCAAGGAGTAAAATAATAATAATAATAATAATAATAATAATAATAATAATAATAAGAAGAAGAAGAAGAAGAAGAAGAAGAAGAATTTCGAAATGACACATATGCATGGTATTTTTATGAAGTTTGATTCTTATAAAAGTTTAAACATTTTTTTAAATTTATAGCAAAGACGTTATTTTTTTTTTAAATTAAATTCACTTGTTATATATAAATATTTTTTAACTGAACACTATTAACGGTTATAGAGGGATATGAATTTTTTCAGTTTTTCGTTTGATTTTTCATTTGAAAAAAATTTCCGGATGAATCCTTATATCCTTGTATTCTAAGATCGCCCTGAAGATATTTTAACACAATATTCAAACGGTAACAATGGCATAATATAAATAAATAAATCCACAGAATATTTTGATTTGAATATTATTTGATATTTACCTGCTGTCAGATTTGTTTCCATTTTTCTATATATTGTCAGTCATGAGAAGACCTGCCGTGACCAATGGATAATAGAAACGAAGAGCGAGAGTGATTCAGGGAACCCGTACTAGTAGCGCGACCTGAGGATATATATATATATATATATATATATATATATATACTCTGTCTGGATTAAGTTGCCTGACCTAAAATCACTACATCTCTATCTGTCTGTGTCCTCCTCTTTCTCTCTCTCTCTCTCTCTCTATATATATATATATATATATATATGCTCCTTCCCACCCCTGGTTTTGATCATTCTCACAAAGGAATTACCGGTTGCCACTTGCGTAATACAAAGCTCTTCTAATGAATTGAGCACTCTGTAGCCTTTAAGCACAAATGTAAACAAAAGAAAAATAATACATATACGTAAAATCCCTTCGCTTACGCTGAGGTTGCTCATATCTGTGCAGTAAGGTATCTGACTGGCGTAAAGTCAGCCGGGTTTCGATCCTAGCTCGAACCATCTCACTTGTCTAGCAACGCTGATAAGTTGTGATACAACGAAAAAGTCTGTCTTTGGATGATAATATATATATATATATATATATATATATATATATACTGAGAGAAACAGAAAAACAAAGAGACCTCAGTTAAAATGCTAGCTGATGTTGGTCGCGTTTACTTTGCGCCTTTGGGTAATTCTTATGCTCTCTGCGAGTTACATGGGGATAGTAGAATGGACTATATCTTTTAACCTTGGTAAGGCAACCAATTTGGGAGAAAGAAAACTGAATTCAAAACAGTTATACTATTCTTTAAAAATTAACTTGTGTCAGATCCTGCCCGAGTTGCGTATATATATATATATTTTTTTTTTTCAAAAATAAAAATCCAACAATCGGTCACATTAAGACAATAAATCTATTTCCATCCTGTTAATTTTTTTAGGAAATTAACATAACTTATCAATGCTTCTTAGCAGGAGTGAAATAAATTTATCATCTTAATGTGACCGATTGTTGTTGTTTTGTTTTTTTTGTTTTTTAAAAATATTTGCTCGGTAGATTTTATTTGCATTGAGCTCGTGACTGGAATGATTTGACTTTTAAGATTCTATATTTAAGAATTAAATTTTCCTGCTTGGAATTGTTCGCAACTCCGAATTAACTGGATTGATTACTGACTTATATGTATATACTGGGTCATGATTGAGTATTCCAAAAATTACGTCCGTGCCAAACTAAAACCCCTAAATCTTGTTCACTCTCTCTCTCACTTTTTTTCTCTCTCTCTCTCTAACTGTATATCTCTTTATCTGTATATATATATATATATATATATATATATATCAGTGTATATATATATATATATATACAAATATATCGCCCTCTTTATATATATATATATATATATATATATATATATATATATATATATATATATATATACGTGGTGCCTTCAATAAGTTTCCAGACTTTTTCCTATCCTATTTACCAACCCCTCCGCTCGGGCAGGATATGACACAAAGTCAATTTTTAAGCGGAGTTTAACAGGTTTGAATTCAGAGTTTTCCTTCTCCTAGACTAGTTGCCTAACCAAGGCTGAAGAACCTAATCTGTCCTACTATTTACCAGACTTTTATTCCAGACTTTTTCCTATGGGCATTTAAAATTATCGTAGACTCTTGAAAATTCTGTATGTTATTGCTATACATATTATGAGATGATTGACCAATTTTTATGATTTCAGCTTCAAATTAACAGCTACAGCAGGAATTGGAATACACCCTTCTAAACCACTAAAGCCTGATTGTCACAGCAGTTGAATTTCAAAAATGCAATCTGGACGTCAGGACACTTTAGATGAACGATATGCAATAAAATTCTGTTTTAAACTTGGAAAAGATGCCACAGAAACGTATGGAATGCTTCAGACTGCTTTTCGACCATCTTGCATGAATCGAGCGTCAGTTTTTGAATGGCATAAGAGATTCAAGGAAGGCAGAGAGTCTGTGAGGGATGATGAGAGGTGTAGGAGGAGTAAGGAAGTCAATAGACCAGAGTTGATTGGCCAAAGGGTTAGGGTTAGGGCTTGGGTTACTATGCTGAGGTTTTAAGGGAGTTCAGGAAGAGATTCTGTCGGAAGTGGCCAGCACTCTTCAAATCGGGTCAGTGGCATTTCCACCATGACAATACACCAGTCCTTGTCACAGATTAGTTGACCAAGATGGGCATCAAGACAGTTCCTTAGCCTCCATATAGCACAGACGTTGCTCCCTGTGACTCTTGGTTATTCCCTTAGCTCAGAAGCTGACGTTATGAGGCAACATACGTAGTAAGTAAATTTTTCCGACCGTAGTCAAGAGCGACCCGAAGGCTACCATTTCAATAACTACTCCAAAGAGGTGTAGGGGGCGCTACATCTTTCCCTGGATTGCTCCACTTTTTCCTTAATCTATATACCTTATAATTCTGAGTGTAAAGTAACGAGGCATCAAGAACCATTTTTTGAGTCTTTGGTATGACTCGAACTGGAATTGAACCCCGGTCTCCCGGGCCATTGGCGAACAGTAGGCCAATGGAGTAAAGTATATAACAGAACATTGTAGTGAATATGACAATTAAGAACATTGCCTCGCTCTTAGTATAAATACCAACGTGTCTTTCTTAGGTATACATGAACTAGCACACACATTATATATATATATATATATATATGCATATATATATATATATATAGTACCTAATGGGTCTGACGAAATCTACCTGGGTTTCACTTTTTAGGATCATAAGGGTAAAACCGTCCAAAGAGGGTAGGGCATTGATTTGAATCAAAAATTCACACAAACAAATAAAATTTGCATAAACATTCGTTTTATTGATTATATATATATAGTCATTCACAGACAGACCTGTTTCGTTCTATCAGAACTCTTCAGTGTTGTTAGACAGGCTAGATTCCCGAAGCTGGGATCGAAACCCGGTTGACTCAAACGCCAATCCAAGATTTTACTACTCAGCCATGAGGAAACCAGCGCAAGCGAAGGAAATTTAAACGCTTATGTATCACATTTGTTTTTGTTTATATATATCTGCTTAACGGCTACCGAGAGCTCAATTCATTTGAAGAGCCTTGCATTACACTAGTGGCAACCATTTACTTCCCTCGCTAGAGAGCTCAACCCCACAGGGGTAAGGGAGCATATATATATATATATATATATATATATATATTTGTACGAGGAACTAAGTGAATGTTAATTGGGAAACTATACCATGATGCCATGAAAAATATTTTTAAAAAATGATAAAAATGGGTTTCTTGATTGATGAATTTATTTATTTTGTACAGCCCCCTAAATAAATTATTTAAGGGATTGTGCAAAATATTCGCTGAGACACAGGAAACGCTGGTTTTAACGTGTTAATATTTATTTACACACAGTATATATATATATATATATATGTAAAGCTTCTTGGTGGCATATATCCAACTGTGTCCCTTGACGTCACTACTCGCCACTGTCGCGTCAGTTGTCGTTGTCAATGCAACAATTTAGGAATTGGGTTGACAAAACATGTTAAGGATGGCGGTTTGAAATCGAGTCAGTGTCATTAGGATTGTCAGCAGTTTCCCCGCCGGGCCATCGAAGGCCAGTGGTTTCTGATATCGGCGGGAGTCCGGATTAAACAAGTTAGAACTCAGCTTTGTCTACTTGAACGACTCAAGAACTCTGGGTAAGTTGTCTCCGTAGACGATGACATTATCGGGAAAAAAGGAAAAAAGAAAGAAAAAAAGATTTAATCTTTGTTTATCATCAAGTTTATCTCTGTTTTTTCTCTTAAAAGATTTGTTGTTTTATTCTGTTTTATTTTTCTACGGGGGTATCGATAATTTTAGATAAAGATTGCTAATTCCCTAACAGAGAAATATCTGTTACGTTTAGGAGCCATGGACATATATACATTGCGCGATTATTTGACAAGCACGTTGTTTTGTTTCTTTTAGACAAATATATTGGAACGTCAGATAATAATGGATAGATATAATCAGACTAATATATATATATATATATATAAAGAGCGAGACAGAGAGAGAGAGAGCATATCTAGGTCATTCGTTTTTCCAGTTGAATCCGTCGCCGACTCATGCAGGTCACCCGACTAGTGATCGTGATTGAAAAATGACTAAAAATATAAAATATACTCCGATCACTTTATAAGGAACGGCGATGGGTATTCTAAAAACGTTTAAAATTCACATTTTCGTGTGTGTGTTACAATTAATTGTGCCAACAGTTCAAATTTTATAAAGTAATTTTAAACTACAAAATTTATCAACGGTCTCTACTCAAATTTATATATATATGGAAGTAAATAATGGAGTGTAATCTGACAATATATGGATGGTTTGGTGTGGTTTCTTTGTTTAATGGCATATCAACCGTTGTAGGTTAGTTAATGTCAAAGCCATTCTCCTAGAAGAACAGTAGTGGTACTATTTAACCCATAGCTGGGAGGATAAGGGGGATCATACCTTTCCCAAGGGTATTTGCCCGAAGGTGAACGTAATAACGCGACTGGAATACGAACTCACTTACTACGATTCCGCAGTCTAGTTCTTTAACCATTACACCACGAGGACACACCTACAAAATTTATGGAGAAAAATTGATAACAAGGCAATCTCAATAAATCTCTCCTTCAATTTGGATTACCTTGATATATATATATATATATATATATATATATATATATATATATATATATATATATATATATATATATATATATATATATATATATATATATATATATATATATATATATATATATATATATATATATATATATATATATATATATATATATATATATAATGGTGTGAGTTCTTTGTTTAATGGCATATCAACCTTTGTGGTTTATCAAACGCCAAAGCCACTCTTGTAAAATACCAGTGATATTATTTAACTAATAGGTGGGGGGTTAAAATGTTTCATACTTTTCCCAAGGATATTAGTCTGAAAATAAATGTAATGGTGCGACTGGGGTACGAACTCAAAATTCAAGCTTCAGTCCAACACTCAAGGCATTACTCTCTCTCTCCCTCTCTCTCTCTCTATATATATATATGTATATATACTTTATGAGTCAGTTGATCTATCGAAGAAAATTTAAACAAGAATGTGGACGTAATTTTGGACATTCCAATATCTTTCATCGACGTAAACTGTATATGAATCTAACTATGTGCGCAAGAAGAATTATATCCGTGGTGCATTCAATAAGTTTCCTGGCTTTTTTGTGCAGGCATTTAAAATTGTCGTAGACACTTGAAAATTCTGTATGTTATTCCTATACATCTAATAAGATGACGGACCAATTTTTATGATTTCAGGTTCAAATGAACAGCTATAGCAGGAATTGGAATACACCCTACTAAAGCCTGATTGTCACAGCTGGTGAATTTTGCAATAAAATTCTGTTTTAAACTAGGAAAAAATGCCATGCGATGAAAGCTTGATCTACTGCTATGACCCAGAGACCAAGAGACGGAATTCCCAATGGAAGCATGCTGGCTCTCCCAGACCCAAATAAGCCAGACAGACCCACAAATTTTTGATGATCCCTTTTTTGGACAGCACTGGCATGATCTTCATGCACTGGGTTCCCACTGGACAGACAGTCAACAAGAAATACTATGTTGAGGTTTTAAGGGAGTTCAGGAAGAGATTCCGTCGCAAGAGGCCAGCACTTTTCAAATCGGGTCAGTGGCATTTCCACCAGGGTAATGCACCAGTCCACAACTCCATCCTTGTCACAAACTATTTGACCAAAATGGGCATCAAGACACTTCCTCAGCCTCCCTATTGTCCACACCTTGGTTCATGTGACTTTTGGTTATTCCCTAAGTTCAGGGGTTGCCGTTATGAGACAATTGAGGAGATGAAAGAGGCTGTGACTAAGGTCATTGACACGCTCACACAAGAGGACTTCCATGGGCCTTTCCAAAAATTATTGGAACGGTACAACAAGTGCATTGCAGCCGATCTATCAATCTATATATATATGTGTGTGTGTGTGTGTGTGTGTGTGTGTGTGTGCGTGTGTAAATAAAATTTTATGTATATAAAACTTTCTGATTTTATTTTTACCGTTATTTCAATGGTCTTTCCTTTTTGAATATTTTATTATTTGTCATTTAAGCAGTCTTTTAACCATGAAAATGACGGTGAGAGCAGTTGTAATTGGTAAATGAACTCAAGGATTTAGAAATAAGAAGACGGGTGGAGAACATCCAAACTACAACATTGTTGACCTCGGCCAGAATACTAAGAAGAGTCCTGAAGACTTGAGGAGACTTACTGTCACTCAATCCCCAGTGAAAGACCATCAACTAACGCTTATGTGAAAAACTCTAATGAGTAAATATAACAATAATAATAATAATAATAATAATAAAGTGAAAAGAAGGATAAGTACTTGGACCTTGCTAGAGAACTAAAAAAACTATGGAACATGAAAGTGACATTTATACCAATTATAATCGGTGTTCTTAGTACAGTCACCAAAGGATTAATAAAGGGACTGAAGAACTTGTAAATAAAAGGACAAGTGAAGATCATCCAAACTTCTGTATTTTTTTAGATCGCCAGAATACTGAGAAGAGTCATGGAGACTTGAGGAGACTTGCAGTTACTCAGACTCCAGCGAAAGACTATCAGCTAACGCAGATGAGAAAAACTCTCAAGGAGTAACAATCATAATATATCTGATTTCGATCAGTTTACTTAGATTGTTAATGTTGAAAAAATCTCATACGTGCTGGTTCAAAGTGCCATGCCCTGAGAAACCGCTTCAGGGTTGAATCAGATGAAGACTGTCGATATCGGTACACCACTAAGCGAATGATATTCTTGATGAAGGCTCCAGACGAAGCAGATATTTTCATAGAACTACTACGGCCACATCTTCACAACCAAAAAGTAGGAGGACCCTCTGCTG
>OY757937.1:16432658-16436540 GCA_963585895.1 Sepioteuthis lessoniana | reverse complement strand
GATAAATATAAACAAGGAAACAATGAACATTGTATTTTGAGCATTTCACACCTAAACATGGAGGGGGAATGGGAGAGAGTTTGATGTTTTCTTCTGGGTGAGGACGCTGTTTGATCAACAATAGAATTGAATTCTATCGTACAACAGTTGGAGACAAACATATCTCATAGCTCTACGAGTGGCATATTACGCTTAATAACTACCTCATAATACGCCCTACGAGTAGGGTTTTAAATTATATAAATAGACAATAAATTTATCACACTTTTTATAATTGCAATAAACAATCATAAAACCAATCTATATTTTTATGATGACTTATACATTAATAAACATCATGAAGAGGTTAAGCTTTATGACTGACAGGTAGTAATTGCTCGTGATAATAATGTAAATCTATAATTTTTCAAGTTTAGACTTGTCAGTAACTTGAAAATAATCAGTGGAAAAGAAATTCTCAGAAAAGGTCATAATTTTTGTTTCTGGTTAGGAAATTTTCAGTTTGCTGTCAACTTTTTTACAGATTTAAGATTTGCATTATCTTCATGGTGCTTAATTGTAGTCAAAAAGCACAATTTTGTGTTCATGTTAATTTTTAAAACAGACATGTAGCATCTATTTAAACAGATTTGTGCTAACCACACAAACAAAATACTTCCGATCAGAAGGGCTTAAAATACACTGTAAGGGAGAGTCAGAACCTCCCAAAAAGGGGAAGTCTTGGATAAAACACTAAATTACATTTAAGGTGAGGCTCAATTTTGGGAGATTACTCCCAGGTCCACTCTACCTCCGATGGTTATATAATGAATTCAAATAATCCTATTAGTATTTGATGGAAATATTTATATATATATCTTATATAGCTTAGTAGAAAAATAAAAATTAATCATGGAATATAACATAGTATGTATGTATCTATATATGTATGTATGAATGCATGCATGTCTGTCTCTATGTATATATATATGTATATATATATATATGTACATATGTGTATATTTATGCATGTATGTATATATGTACGTATGTATGTGTGTATATACTTACGGATTTATGTATATATGTGTATATGTATGCATGCATGTATGTATATGCGTACGTATATATATATATGTGTGTATGTATTTATGCGTGTATGTATGCAAGCATATATGTATGTAGAAAGAAATGAGTTGAATGTTCGTAGAAAAGGTAAAACGGAAGAAAGAAATATGTTTGATGGTTTATTTATTTGCCAACGCGTTTCGACTTCAATCTTTTTTAATACAATTTTCTTAGTATGAAAAATAATTATGATAGATAAATTTTTATTCAATTAGAAGTCGTCATCATGGCTGGTTGGGTTATGAGAAAAAAACCAATTAATACTCATTGATATGTTCAAATTGCCTCATGTCAGGTGATGGAATTTTTTTTTAAGTAAATGGCTTTTTGTGGTTCGAGAAACGGATTTGTGACGTTTTATTGCTTTGAATGTTTAGAGAAAGGGGAAGTAATCTTAAGTTTGAATTTTGAATCCCATTAATATTATTTTTCCTATAGATGCTGAAATTTTGAAAAAAAACCTTGTTGTTGTGGTTTTGTTTTGTGGTGTGCTATGGAACATACTTCAATTATTCTTTGTTTATTTTTGTCATGAATGAAAGCAAATATGGCAAAATTTTGAAAATCAAAAGTGGGATTAGTTAAAATGTTATGAGAAACTAAAGAGTTTGTTGTGTTACCAGTTTTAAAGTCTTTTTTATGTTCGTACATTCTTTTGTTTAAATTTCTGCTTGTTTCTCCAATGTAAAATCTATTGCAATTTTTGCAGCGGATTTTGTTAACAACTGCGTTAGATTGGGAATGTATGTTTTTGGAGTTGCTCTTTTTTATTGTTTTATTGTTTTTGTTGTGCGGGTTACGGTTTTTATGCCTAAGTGATTTAAGTTGTTTTTTTTTCATTTAGGGTGTTAGTGGGATTTTGGGGTAACATTAGGTGTCTTTTTATAGGGTTGGAATTTGAGTAAGGTTTATTTTTATTCATTTTGTGGGATGTATGTTTATGGATATTTATGGCTTTTCATTTGGCACGGTGAATGAAAGATTCGGGATATTGTAGTTTGGAAAAACAGTTATGGATGTATTCAAATTCTTTGTTTAGAAAATTGGGGGAACAAATTCTAAGGGCTCCCCTGGAAAAAACCTAAGAAAATGTCGTTTTTCTTTTATCGCTGTGGTTTGAATAAAAATGTATGTAGTCATTTTTATTTTTTTTATCTTGTGGTAAACTTTGAATTCTATTAATCTAAAGTATTGGATATCATTTGGTTGGATATGTTTGAAAAGTTGGGATTCCGAAAATTCTGTGTAAAGGCAAGTTAGAACGCCACTTACAAGAAGATCCCATGGGGAGGCCAAATTTTTGTAGGAATTAAGTATTATTATATTTGGAGACATTGGCCTAGGGGTTAGAGTGTTCGCCAATGGCCCGGGAGACCTGGGTTCAAACCCAGGTCGAGTCATACCAAAGACTCAAAAAATGGTACTTGGTGCCTCCTTGCTTAACACTCAGCATTATAAGGTACGGATCAAGGGTAAAGTAGAGCAATCCAGGGAAGGAGTAGCGCCCTCCCCTACACCTTGGTGTTGTAGCTATCGAAAAGGGAGCCTTTGGGTCACCGTCGACTAAAGGGAGACAACTTTGCTTTTTACTTATATTTGGAGAAGCTTTGATCGGTGCATAATTTGGCTTCCTAATGGGATCTCCTTTAATCGGTGACATTTTAATAATTTATCCCAAATAACACAATATTTCTCAAATCATACAAAAACTCAACCAAATTGAACCAAGCATTAATTTCACGTACGAACTTGAGAAAAATAATTCCTTACCTTTCCGGGACATCTTACAAATAAACAACAACAATATATTAGAATTCAAAGTTTACCACAAGATGAACAATAAAAATGACTACATACATTTTTATTCAAACCACAGGGATAAAACAAAAAGCGGCAATCTCATAGGTTTTAAATAAGAGACCTTAGAATCTGCTCCTCCAATTCTCTAAATTATCTACTCTGAAATCTTCTCCTTCTTCTTCTACTTCTTCTTCTTACTTTCATTCACAAACGCTTTTTCTTTTACTGTTCCTTTAATCAGAAATCTCCCTCTTCTTGCTTTTATTGGTTAACACTTTTTTATTACACTATTACTCAAAATTCTTCTTCTTCTTCTTCTTCTTCTTCTTCTTCTTCTTCTTCTTCTTCTTCTTCTCTAAACCTTGTCTTTTCTTCTTTTTACGCCAAACCTTTTCCTTTTTCTCTTCTACCCTGAACAAAATAAAAAATACAGACGATGGACAAAATTAGAAAGGTTCATTAATGAAAGCATAACACAAATCCTTTTCAAAATGTCAAGTTATTAAACCTCGTCATGAACACTGTAAAACAACATCATGTAGATTCTTTGCTGGGCATTGGGATGGAGCCTCACTACACCAACGATACAGTTCTAATTTCAGTAACAAGTAAGTTTTTTTGTGAGAACATTCATCGATTTCTGTCTTTGCTTTTTTTTTTTTCTTTTACTAATATTTTTCTCCAAGTCTTAGTGCAAAGCAAAGCTAGATAGCATAGTCTGATTTGCTATTTTACTCATAGACGTGACAGGGAAACCTGGATTCATGCCTTTTCAAAGGATATTAATGTGAATTTTTTCTTTTTCTTTTTTCCTTAATCCACAACTATTTTTGCTATATTTATTGTTCTTCAACCGTTCCTTTTTCTTAAACATCGTTTGATCTTTGCTTACTTTGGCTTTTTACCGTTTTCTCACGATTTTTCTTCTTTTCTTTTTTTTTTTCTATTGATCATCATCATCGTCTTTTTCTTTAT
>OY757937.1:16395158-16427658 GCA_963585895.1 Sepioteuthis lessoniana | reverse complement strand
TATGTATTTACCCAACCAGGATGCAACATTAAGTTTAAGTCAGAGTTAATCTTCTCCTAGACTGGTTGCCAAAACAAGGTGAAAGCCAACGGTATGAATCCAATTATTCTTCAGCAATGGATAGATAGTTGGGCAGACTTGCTCTACTATTTACAAAAATGAGAAAGTTAGATTCATACCTTTGTCAAGGATAATAGCATAATGTGAAATGTAAACAGCCTCGTTTAAGATCTGAACAGGGTTTGCCGATTCAATTTCCTTGAACGATATCAATTACACCATGAACATGCGTATCTATGTATGCAGGTAAGTATGCGTGTATGTTTAAGTGTACGCGCGCGTGTATATACTTATAGAATGCTTCTAATTTATAGCTATACATATTCGTAAACTTGAATGATTATATATATATAATGTAATTAGAAGGAAACTCAAACCTGGTTAAATTGTCGTTATAAATTTACTTCAGCGAACGCTCTGTATGTGAGTTTTATTATATAAACCTGAAAAGGAATATATAGCAATCGAGTACTCCCATAGATTTATACTCGAATATAGTACATCGAGTACTCCCATAGATTTATATGAAATTCCTCATATATTCTATACACAAATAATCCACACCCATTGTCTTCGGACGCCGACTGAATATATATATATATATATATATATATGTGTGTGTGTTGTGTGTGTGTGTGTGTGTGTGTGTGTGTGTGTGTGTGTTTGTGTGTATATATGAGTGTGTATGTGTGTGTTTGTGTGTATGTGTGTCTATAAGTATGTGTGTGTTTGTGTGTATGTGTATGAGTGTATGCGTATGAGTATGCACGTGCGTGTGTACAGCAGTACTGCTCAATGCACTGATTCGTGCAACAAAAAATACAGATGAATGAATTTTGATTTCCCCCACCCTGTTCATTCTTCCTTCCTATAATTGGGTGGGGGAGATCGACAACTCTTCCATTACTTCAGCAAATCCAACATATTTCTATCCCAACAGATAGCTTGCCGTTTGTTTTTTTTCTTTTTTCTTAACTATTTCTCTAGAAAGAAAAAAAAAAGATTTGAATAGAACGAAACCCAAATAATCTGAATAAAAGGAAAAATTGATTGATTTCTTCTTTTTTCTATCAGCATTTCATTCCTTTCATCATTGCTGTCATCTCTATCGTTTTAATTGCCTTGATTGTTCTTATACCTATTAACATTCTACTGAAGATGTATGAAACTTTTAGTAATGAAACGATTATAATAAGATGAGATCTTAATCAGATAAAATTTTATTTATAACTCTAAATTATTAAGAGAGGTTACTTGAATCTCTAATTGTTTACGAAGGATTATTATTAGTAACTTGAAACCACATAACTATGTGCAAACAAATTACTATTATTCAATAAAAGTAATTTCTTTGAAACGATATAATTGTTGGTATTAGATAGGAATCCTCATCATCATCTTGTCGTGCTATCAACACGGGCATCCCTGACCCTCTCTCGCCACCCCTCCCAATCGTTCATCGCTTCCAGCAGGTCCTCAGAGCTACAACCCGTATCCTCACAGAGCTGCTCTATGTAGGTTCGAGCAAGTAACTCTGCTTTTCCTCGGCCATGTGAAGGGGTCCATTGGAGTACATCACTTATGAGCGCGTCCCTACTTCTCGAGGAGTGTCCTGCATGTCTAGTTCGTCTAACTTTGATAGTTTTCATGATGGGTAATAGGTAGCCGTATAGCTGCTGCTTTGTGGAGTGTTGCCTCCAGGACTTGTTCAATATTGCCCGCAGTATTCTTGTGTAGTTATCGTCAAGTTTTAGTTAGCGTCCATGTAGTGCACCTATATAGCAGTATCGACACGACCGCCGCTGGAAAAAAAACTGCGTTTTATCTTATCGGTCAGGTTTACTTTCATATGACCGATAGGCTATGGATAGCTGTCGATGCCTTTGCTAGTCGCGTGTCGATGTCTGTCTTGGTTGATGAGACGCTGCTTCCTAGGTTGGTGAACTTGTCAACTAGTTTCAGAGAGCTACTGTTTAGTGTGGAAATGTCGCCTGTTTGATTAAAGCACATATATTTCGTTTTGTGCGCATTGACATGAAGGCCAATACCTGCAGCGGCTCGTTACAGTCAATGCAGTAGGGTTTCGGCTTCGGCGGTTGCATTTGCCAGAAGCGCTATATCATCGGCGCAGTCGGCGTCGGTAATTGTTTTTGCGGGTTACCTTCTGCTTCTTTTCTTTGTCAGCTTAAAACAGTTTTCTTTGATAGGAATACTTGATATTATTAACTGTAACTTTTTGGGCATTAATGAATTCATTATAGTTTACTAATTGGTTTGATTTAGTTTGGTTTTAAGGCACAAAAACCATTGTGTGTTATTTATTGCTAAATCCTTTATATATATATATATATATATATATGATTTGTAAACAAATAACATTTTTAAACGAGCCTAAGCTCTTTTTTGCATACAGTAAAATGGCTTTAGATATTGCTATATAAGTCACAATTTAGATATTGCTATATAAGTCACAATTGGAGGTGCCCGTGGTGTAATGGTTATCGTCGTAGGAAATGGACACGGCGACACGAGTTCAAATCCTGGACGAGACTGATTGCATTTCACATGGGAAAGGTATTAGTCCAATTATTCTCCCTCCAGCTATGGGTAAATAGTAGGTGAGGCAACTAGTCTAGGAGAAGGAAAACTCTGAATTCAAACCTGTTAAACTCTGCTTAAAAATTGACCTTGTGTCATATCCTGCCCGAGCGGAGGGTTTGGTAAATATGATATAAGTCACAATTTAGCATCAGTCATTTGTTTGCACAGAGTTTGTTCTATTTGACCCATAGATAGAACCCTATCTAGTGCTACTACTCTGGGTGACAACGGACCTGGTATCAATGCCAATGAAGAGGTACTTCACATCCCTCAAATACCCAATCTTGCCATCATATGTCATTTATTAGGACATGCGTTGGTGGGGGGGTCTTACCCCTTTGCAGAGATGATGTCGGTGTATTCTACAGCCCTTGTCGACGGGGCTAAATAGTTTACAACGGACTATTATACGTTACTTGAAACTATAAAACAACCCGTAAACAAATAACTATTATCAAATAAAAATAATTACAAGAAACCATATTATAATTGGTATTAGATATGAATACTTGATTTCCCAGTCGGCTTGGGTTGTAGAATACACCGACTGCACCTCTGCAGAGTGGTAAGACCCCCCCCCATGAGTGCTCTGGATATGACACTAAACTATCTGATAGTGACGTTCCAGTGATGCTGGGGCTTTGGGGTAAGCAGAGTACCCCTTCATTACCATCGCTCTCAGGTCCACTCTGGCGCGGAGTAGTAGCACCTGATAGGGTCCTATCTATGGGTTAGATAGAACTAGCTGCATACTTATGATAAACTGAATTATTTAAATTAGAACTGTTTGACTAAACTGAATAGTTTGAAATAGAAATGTTTTTGACAATTAAACCGTGCTTACATTTAAACTGCGTACTTATGCTAAACTGAATTATTTGAAATGGAAATGTTTTTGACATTAAAACTTTACTCACACATAACTGATTTGTTTGATATAGAAATGTTTTGACATTTAACTGTGTAAAGAAAATCTGTACTCATACAAAACTGAATTTGCTGAATTAGAATTGCTTGAATAAACTGAATAGCTTGAAATAGAAATGTTTTTCACATTTAAACTGCGTACTTATGCTAAACTAAATTGGTTGAAATCAAACTATTTTCATAAAATTAGATTTGGAGTTAAATAACCCACAAAGGTTGATATGCCATAAAACCCAAACAACCAAACAACCATGAATACTTGAAACCATACAACTCTATATAAGATATTCGTATTAAATTGAAATACTTGATATATCATAACTATAAATTATTTGTATCAACAGGAATAACTTGATACCATATAACTGTGTAAATTATTTGAATTTATAGTTACTTAAAGTTATAATTGCTTACAAAGGATTATTATTAGTCACTCGAAACTGTATAACTGTGCGCAAGAAATATGACTATTATCAGATGGAAATAATTACAAGTAATCCTATAAATATTAACATTTGATGGGAATACTTGAAACCGTACGTCTATGAGCAAACTATTGTAATCGATCGGAACACTTGATATATAATTGTGTAAAAAAACTCAAGAAACTACAAAATTCCTAAACCTCTTGGCATAAAATAACCCTAGACGAATGTCGTTGAAATCAGTCACTCACAAGTATTAGACTTTAACGCTAAAAATAAACATTGTGCGGAAATATGCAATGATTTTGATCTCAGGCGATCTCAATATATGAACATGCAAGAAAATATTTGGTTCGGTTTGCTTTTGCTTTTATGGCACATTAACCATTATCGGTTATTTAATGCCGAATCCATTTTTATTCATATAAACAGTTCTTTTTCAAACACTTCAGTCTAACAATTAGCTGCTACTACTCCAGGCCAGAGTGGACCTGGGAATGATTGCAATGAATGGAGTACACTGTATTCCCCAAATCTCCAGCATTACTGGAGCCTCACCATCAGATTGTTTAGTATCATATCCACGATATTCGTTGTAGAAGTCTTCCCACACTGCAGAGATGCAATCAGTGTACTCTGCAGCCTCAGCCGACTGGGCCAACAAGCATTTAGTGGAACAAGTGTTCATTATCAAAAATTAAAGTATTCGACATGAAAAATAATATAAAAATCAAAACTTTTATATGATAAAGATTCATTTGGTATATTGCGTCTTCTTTTCTATAGAAAATATATAAAATATTTATGCAACCCAGTCGCTGGGGGAGGGGAGCTATAGAATACACCAACTGCATTTCTGCAGAGAGGTAAAACTCCCCCAACGAGTGTTCTGTGGCTCAGTCGGCTGGGACCGTATAATACACCGAATGCATTTCTGCAGCGAGGTAAGACTCCCCCAACAAGTGTCCTGGATATGACACTAAAAAATCTGATGGTGAAGATCCAGTAATTTTGGGGAGTTGCTACCTGGTTCACTCAGGACCAGTGTGGTAGCACCTGGTAGAGTCCAATTAATGGGTCAAACAGAATTGTTTTACATTTAAACTGAGAGCAAACAAATGACTTATGCTAAATTGAATTGTTCGGAATAGAACTATTTGATTATTTAAATGTTTGTATCTACAAAATATGTTTATAAATCATATTTAATATGCATGTTAAAACAAGATTTGGCATTGAATAACCAACAAAGGTTGATATGCCATGAAACTAAACCAAACCAAACCAAGAAAATCATGTTTAATATATGTATAAATAGGATTTGGCATCAAATAATCAACCATTATATTTATGAAATGAGAGTAAGAAGAGATGCTAATTTTTTTTTTAGTTTTTAAACTGATCCTTTTAATTCATCAAACGGTTTTTAAACGATTGTTTATTCTTATTTGTTTATTTCCCTTATTGGTCACAATGCACTTCGATTTCGTCCTCTATTAACCAACCAACCAACTAACCAACATATTTTACTCTTTTGAGAATTTTTCACACTAACGTTTGCTGATGGTTGATTATGATTGAGTTTTTTTAATACCAGCGTTAGCTGATAGTTTTCCACTGGAGTCTGAGTAACGGCAAGTCTCCTAAAGTCAACAGGACTCTTCTCAGTATTCTGGCCGATTTCAATGATTCCGTAGTTTGGAGGGTCTCCACTCGTTCATTTTATTTCCAAGTCCTCCAGTCCCTGTACCAATATCTTAGTGACTGTACCGTGCGCGCCAATTACAATAGCTTTTACCATCACTTTCATGTTCCATCGTTTTTCGTATTTTCTAGCAAGTTCTTGATACTTATCTCTCTTTTCGCTTTCGAAAGAAAGTTTTTCTCGAGGTCAGCAGGAATGGCAAAGTCTACTATTCGGCTCGTTTTCTATTTTTTTTTTTTGTTTTTTTTTTTTTGTTGACTATAGCTAGGTCGTAGATGATCCGTTTGTACCTCAAAATCCCAAAGAATTTAGCGTGTTTCATTATCTCGGGCGGATTCTCGGTTGTGCATATACCATTGCCTCGTATTTCTTGCACAATTCCCTGAGGATCATCCTCGCACCCAGTCGTGCCTGGTCTTATATTCTCTTTGAGCGAATTATCATTACTATCATTATCATTATTACTGAATTTAAAAGTTGTAGTATCTACAGATATAACATTGTGAGTGGTCTCAGGGTAAGTAGGTAGGTTATGAAAAATCCTGAAGATGGAATAAAGACGAGCTGATACAGTTCAAAATCTCGTCTCGTAGACAAGATGTAGAAAGACATGTTTTATCTCGCATTCCAGACTAAAAACAATGAGAAACTAAAAGTCACTGAAATCACCAGACAAGATCGGTCATCTTAGAGTTGCGACGACTTACCGAGGTATGTCGTCTATGCTAGGCAGGTGTAGAGTCTTGGTGTTATGGGAACCCTAATATGCTAGCTTTATTAATATTATCATTTAATGAAACTTGTTATTTTCTATAGTAAAACAGTTATTATTTATTATTTAGCTGCTCTGAAGCAACTGACGTGGTATAATGGTTCGCTAGCTGGATTAGCAGACCCTTATTTGTGAGTTTGATTCTCACTGTGTGCAACATAATTTCAAGCTTGTGTTGCAACTAAGCTAAGCTTGTTATATAATTATTTACACTTAATATTCGTCAAAACTGTTTAAAAAAAGTATTCTCTCAGAAGGACCAAGAATATGTCGACGGAATCACCTCCACTCCCCAAAAAAGGGTTTTCTAAATATGATACTAAAATACATCTGATGGTAAGGCTTCAGTTTTGCAGATTCAGGAAGCGTTGACTTTATAAGCTTTCGAAATATGTGACTCAAATTCGAGTCTTGACCATATTTAGTTCGTTAACCAGAATTCCAAAAGTTGAAATTCACGACCAAACAATTGATCGACTAAATCTGTTTTCGAATTAAATTTTTTCTTTGAAATTCCTTTGGTTTTTTATATTCTTCATACTTCCGTATGTTACATATGTCACCTTTTCCTTTTCATGACTTGTGAACATCCGACATAAAAATGACATTGTGAAAAACGTGACTCTAACTTGGCCCATTTATGATACCAAAAACATTTTTGTTGTTCAAAGGGGTATTTAATGCCAAAATTTGATTCATTTCTTAATGATTGATTTCAATCGTAACTTTATTTTCAATATTCCATTGTATTAAAAAATGTATTATACTTTTTCGTTTGTCTATAATCAATTTTTGCACAGTTATATATCAGTCATTCCTATCAGATACAAATATTTTTCAAACAGGTCTATTCGATCCGTATATTTGACCCTAACAAGTATTACCTCTCCAGTCAAAGTGAATCTGGGAGTAATAACAATGAAGAGTGACTCTATACACCCCAGAGCTCCGGTTAGTTGGTTGTTTTGGTTTTATTGCATATCAATCCTTGTAGGTTATTTAACGCCAAATCCTTTTTATACACATATGTCAAATATATGATTTCTAAACACATGTAGTAGATAATATTTTAAAATTAGCCCGAGTTAATTTTTTCACACAGTTAAATGGTTTCCTTCATTTCTATCTAATTTGAATAATTCTATTTGTTTGGAGATAATTTAATGTTTTCAAATATTGCTATGAATCACAAGCAATTCAAATAAATATCACGGTTAAAAGTAGAAAAAGTTCTATTTCAAACAATTCAGTTTAGCATAAGTACACAGTTTAAATGTCAAACAGTTCTATTTGACCCATCGATAGGACCCTAACAGGTGCAACCATTCCGGGCCAAAGTGAACCTGGGAGCGATGGTGATGAAGGGATACTCCGCATTCCCCAAATTTTCAGTATTACTCGAGCTTCACCATTAGATAGTTCAGTGTCATATCCAAGACACTGGTTGGGGGGGGGGTCTTACCCGTCTGCAGAGGTGCAGTCAATGTATACTACAGCCTCTGCCGACTGGGCCACCAGAGCTCTGGATCTGAAGCCTCACCATTAGATACAGTTTAGTGTCATACACAGAATACCACAAGGTGGTTCTTTCCCTCGGCACAGGATGCAATTAACATATGCTAAACTTCACCGACAAGATTTGGAAAAAGTTTCTATTATACGCTTGCCAGAAATGGCATTCTTTCTCATCCAATGACCTCCAGTAACTTCAAATGATCTCGGTGACCAACCTTACTTAATCATTGTTTGAACGAAACATCAAGGCAATATATGAGATAAGCATAAAAAATTATAAGGATGGCTTTATTTTTCAGGTTGGCAACCTTGACTGAATGGCAGCTGATGAATGTTGACATTGAACACGCATGAAAACATTGTTCATGTCTGCCTCTCAGAATTAACGCTCAGCAGAGTAATCTTGGGTTATTAAAAGGATTCCTGAGCGAGTAATAAATAAACACACACACACACACACACACACACACACACACACGTATGTATATATATATATATATATATATACACACACAAACAAGCCGAAAGTTTTTCTTACCCACAAAGAGGAACCTTTGCTCTGTCTTTATATTCTGTTCGATGACAAAAGCTGCTGATGGCGCCAAGCGTGGCAGTTCCACTTTAGGCACCAAAATTGTGGTAACAGCCCTGGTTGGTTGCCGAGGAGGTCAGAGTATCGCACGTATTCTTACACGCTGTATGATAATATATATATATATATATATATATATATATATATATATATATATATATATATATATATATATATACGCAAGTGTGTGGCGGGGGGATAAAATATATATAAATATTTCGTTGTACTTTTTTTATTTTTTCAGTTGAACTCAGCTAATGTCCATCTTAATGTCAGGATAATAAGTTATGTGAAGAAAAAATATTTTTTTTGAAAAGCTTTAAAAATAGTGTTTAAAACAGTTGATATGTCACAAATGAAACGACAAAAATGAACTGGCAATAAAAATGGTAATGGTAAACTGGTAATAAAAATATTTTTGTTTATATATATATCTATATATATATATATATATATATATATATATATATATATATATATATATAAACAAAAGTTATAAAACAAATAGGAATATTTCTTTGTAGTTATTCATTTCTTAATTTTTCCTAGCTAGTTTCAATCTCAGGCCAGGAGAAAGGTTTCGTGAAGAAAATTTTTAAAAAGTATTCTTTAAAAGAGTTAATATACTATAAAAGAATCAACAAAAACTGAACTAGTAATGTAACATACCCATTCGTTGAATTAGAATTATTGTTTGTATCAAAGTGTTGTGAGTGATCATTTTATGATCTCTCCTATTGTGAGCACCTGAAAATGAGATCTACACTTGGAAAATATTTGTTAAGCCTAGGCAGCGTGTGTTACAAATTATTTATAACGGTTTTTTTTTATATCTAACTTGGAAATTTATTTATTTAGATGTTTATGTGTCAACCCGTATTTTCCCATTTTCAGGAAGTGCTTTGAGGATGGTTTCATTTGATGTTAAAACCATTTGGAGTCGGTGTTTGGTGACGTTTTCTCTATTTATATTAGTGTGTTTCTATTATCACTGTGATATTGTCCAAGGAGCATTTTTTTATTCTTTCTATGATGATGACCTTTGCGTTTCTGTCAAAATCATGTCCAAGAGGAAATGTGGTGTCAAACTTTAAAACAATGTCACGTTTAACAAGTTAATTCAGGTTCATGGAGATTAGGTTCTATACTGGGCACAGGATTTTGGGAGACATAAGTTTAACCTTCTTCAGGTTGATTGGTCACTTTATGAGCTGAAAAAATGCTACAAATATCTGGACTTTCATCTGATATAATTGACATTTGACAGTGAGAATTTATTGATAAATTCAGTTTGAATCGTCAGATTTCTTTAAACTTGACATTCTCTTAATCATTAGGTAAAAGTTCGTGATCGAGAGAAACTCCTGTTCTGGGTTGGAGGATTTTAAAATGTCTTTTGATAATATCATTATATTGGCTTTACAATATCTTTTATATGATATAGCTATTATTAACAATTTTTTTAACGACCCATATAATCATATTTTCACAAAAGAAAATATCTAAAAGCGATTATATTTTAAACGTATTAGCTTATAAAAAGTATTGAATAAGCCCTTATCATTTTTATTTAAAAAAGTTAATTTTCTTTCTTTCTTTCTTTCTTTCTTTCGCTGTTTCAATCCCGAGCAGTTTCATACCGAATAATATTCTTTTTATTATTATAACATTCCAAATTTTTAAAAAATGCTGGTATGTTTAGTTTGTGAAAAAAAGCTACTTATTTTTTTAAAAATGTTAGGCGTTTACTTTTTTATTAGTGATAGTGTATTTACAAACCATAGTTCGGTAGATGGCCACTTATTAATTGGTGATATGTATTGAAAATTTTACATGAACAAAGTAAGTGAGATAGGAAAAATTTAAATTATCATATCTTGTCTAATATTTATATTTGATTATTACGTGATCACAAAGTACCGAAAGCAGATGTTCCACTTAGCCGGAAATATCGCAAGGTTCACAGACAAGTGTATTTGCTAAGTGGTATCCGAAAGGTCAAAAACGACTCCTGGGAAAACCTCCACGACGATGGGAAGAAGAAATTGTCAAGGGATTCGAACCTATACGGAGAAGGGCGAGATCAAGAACGAAAAAGCAAATACATTGTGGTCAACGGTGGAGAAACCATCAGACAACCTAACCAATAAAATAGATAGTATAGCTTAAATACAAAGTTTCATGCAGTGAAATAATGAAAGGAAGATTGTGTTGCGCCAATATTGCTGTCTTGAGTTTGAACATTGATGTCTGGCATGAGATTGGGAAATTTTCAAATATTAAACATCCCAAGAAAAATACAAATGGTATTTCTAACTTTATAAGAGTCCCACCTACGTTAATAGATGTTTTTATTTCTTTTTCTTTTCTCCCCAGTAAAACTCAAACGGTTGTCTGTTAACTTTGTTATTTGCCACCAAAAATATTCGCAACAAGTGGTCAAAATTAATCGAAACAAAAAATTATTTTTTTAAAAATGCCAAAATAGCAGATACAGGAAATACAATGTCTAAACTAAAAATTAAAAAAAATAAAAACACAACAAAAAGGAAAAATGTAAAAAAAAATAATAACATGCACTTAGTGAAGAATAAAGAGGGGAAAATTAGCCGTTTCTAATAAAATACACAAAAATATGAACGAAAGAGAAAGATTAAAAAAAAAAAGATTAAACCAAAAAATTTTAAAATGAAATAAAAAAAGAAGCTCCAATTTATCAAGACGAAACTAATCAAAAAGTAACTAATATCGATTTGATGGAATTAGTTGTAATAAAGCCAGCAGATAGTCGGTACCAGCAAAAGGAATTATCTTTGACAAATTAGATACCAATAAAACCAATTTTTACCGAAGGCAATTTTGGAACCAAAAAGAAAAAGTAAAGCAGGAAAAAAAAAAATGGTAACTATTGAAAAGTTAAAGAAAGCAGTTTTCTTTGTTCTTTTTTTTTCTTTCTGCAAGACGGTTAGTTGAGCGTTCGACGACAAACGATGAAGAAGAAACACATACAAAAAAATTATAAGCTATTAAAACAGTCAATGTAGAATAAAAAGAAAAAGATCTGAACAAAAGAAAAAAGCGAAGAAAAAAATTGTTTTTCGTTACAATTTTTTAAAAAGTCTTTTCTTTGCCTTCGTACAGTTTCTCTTCTTCCTTTTTTTCTCTTGATTTAATTGACTTTTTTTTCACTTTATTTATTTATTTTATCTATTTGTTCCTACGCCCAAAATTCATCAACTTTTAAGATCTTTTTCTTCTTTATTTCCTTCTTTCATTAATGCTTTGTTTAATACTTTCTTTCTGTTTCTTTTATACTTGTTTATCTTTTCCTTCATTTTAAATTCATTTTTCCCTTTTCCCTTCACTTTTTCGCTTCTGTTCAGCCATTTTGCCCTTTTTTTTTCTTTCTTTTCTCTCGACTGTCTTTAAAAAGAAAAACAAACTCTTACTTTCGTTCTTTTTCTCTTTCATCTTTCTTCTTCACCGCTTTTATTTTTTGAGAAAACTTCGCTTTCTGTCACTTTCTTTTCCTTCTTTCATTTTTTTCCCCTTCCTTTTACATTCAAACACTTCTTCTTTCTCAAAACTTTATGCTTTCTTTTACGGCTTTCTTCTTCTATTCTTCGTTTTCTTTTTCTTTTTTCTCTCTTCTTTTTTCTTCATCTTCCTCCTCCTCTTCTTCTTGTATAACATGTCAGTTATCTATATTTTTCGTACTTTTTCTTACATTAATTCAAATTATTTGCCTTTTTAACTTCATTTTTAATGTCAAATGAAAAATTAATTTTTCTCCTATTCTACGAAGATTTGAAAAAACATAGAAATGATTTTTAAAATAATGATAAAATAAATAAATAGAAAAAAGAAAACCTTTGAAATTTTTCGAAAATCATGAATGATGTCTCTCCACCTAGTTCCAATAAGTTTTCTCTCTTCACCAGCAATTTTACCGCAAAATGAAAGACGTCCACAATTTCAGACAATGTAACTAAATTGGCGGCATAATTATCTATCAAGATGTTTAATGACTTGCATTACATTTGTTGATATTTTAAAACAAAGTCTTCAAGTCTGGCCGGTACAACGAGTCGCTGGATTTCACGACGCCATTTGCAAATGTTAGTTGGGGATGAATTGATGCGTTTGTCGCTCTTTCTTTCTTCTTTCTTTCTTTCTTTCTTTCTTTCTTTCTGTATGTATGTATGTATGTATGTATGTATGTATGTATATTTTGTGTTTCTTCTTGCTATTGTTTCTTCATGTTCTTCTCGTTCTCTTTTTTATTTTTTTCTTCTTTTTTCTTTCAATTTCCTCCTCTTTCTTTATTTTCTCTTCTTTTTGCATCTTTCTCTATTTTTTTAAAGTTTCTTTTCCTCGTTCCTCTTTCTCTACATTTCGTACTTCAAATACCTCCTTTCTTTCCTTATGAAAGAAAAAATTAAAGAAATAATAATAATAAAAATAATAATAATAATAATAATAATAATAATAATAATAATAATAATAATAATAATGATAATAATAATAATAATAATAATAATAAGAAGAAGAAGAAGAAGAAGAAGAAGAAGAAGAAGAAGAAGAAGAAGAAGAAGAAGAAGAAAGATGTAGAAAGATGTAGAAAGAAAAGAAAATAAAGAAAGAGGAGGAAATTGAAAGGAAAAAGCAGAAAAAAGAAAAAAGAAAAAAGAAAAAAAAGAGAAAGACAAGAAAAGGAAGAAACAGAATAGCAAGGAGAAACACAAAATATACATACATACATACATACATACATACATACATACAGAAAGAAAGAAAGAAAGAAAGAAAGAAAGAAAGAAAGAGCGACAAACCCATCAATTCATCCATTTTCTCATCTTCTATCTTTTCTACTTTTTCATTTTTATTTATTCAACTTTTTTTCCTTTTGTTCCAAACCTTCTTCTTCTTCTTCTTCTTCTTCTTCTTCTTCTTCTTCTTCTTCTTCTTCTTCTTGTAATTTGATCTTCCTCACTCTCATCACAATCAGCGCTATCATCAACATTATTTTGATTGAGATAGAATGATTATTATTATTATTGATATTGTTTTATTATTATTATTATTATTATTATTATTATTGATGTGGTTTCATCATCATCATCATCATCATCATCATCATTGGAACTGCCGATTAAGAGACACTGTTATTCTCTTCAACTCTACCACACATTAAATGCCTCCTCCTTGCTTCTATTGCTGCTGCTGTTGTTGCTGTTCGGCGTACTTGGGATGGTGGTGGGATGAATTGCTCCTGCTGCTGCTGCTGACGATGATGATGATGATGATGATGATGGACCTATTTTCTTTTGGACGGGTTTTGTGTTCAAGTCGTTGTAAGTTGATAAAAAAACACTTGACAATAAACGTCGTCCCAATCAGAATATTTCTTTTCTTATTATTTAAAAATTGGGCTCACATTATTATTATTATTATATTTGCTGGTGGTGGAGTGGGGAGCAAATTTGCTTACGTTGTTCAGCTATCATCTCCTTTTAAAAGACTTATTGTTATCCGATCGTTTTGTTAAAAAAAAATGCTCCATTCTCTATATAAGCATTTTATATTGCCCATTATACGAAAATTATTTAATTTAACACACACACACACACACACATACACACACACACACATATATATATATATATATATATATATACACTATGCACAGAGAGGGAGAGAGAGCAAGAGACGGGGAGAAGGAAATAGAGATTGATAGATATATATAAATTTCTCAATATTTCTCCAAGAAATATTGTAAAGACTTACGAAAAATTTTTCCCATCCTCAGTTTGTTTTCTGGACATTTAATGATGAGTGTTTTATCGTGCACGAAAAGAAAAAAAAAAGAAAGATAAAAAAGAAAAAGAAAAAGAGAATTTAGGTATTTTGAGTGAAAACAGAAAGAGTTAGTATTTATGTTTATTATATTAAAAAAAACTCCAAAGCATCAATTCGTCTACCTTTACTTGTAACTTTTGAAATAGAGGCTCTCGAGGCGTAATGGTTATAATCGTCGGAAATAGACTCAGCTATCCTTGTTCAAGTCCTAAACGAGGTTGTTTATATTTCTCCAAGCGCTAATACAATTAGAAAAGGCATGAATCCAACAATTCTCACTCTGAACTTTTTGACTAAGTATGCTAACAGGTCTTGAGGGAAAACTCTATATTCAGACCGCTTGGCAATTCTAACCCAGTGCACACGACATGAGTAACGCCCTCATTACCAAACTAGATTATAGGAAAGGCGAATGACAGAACTTTTAAAAGTTACTGAGTACCTTACTTGGGTGTGTCCTCGTGGTGTAATGGTTAAAGCGATGAACTGCGGAATCGTAGTACGCGAGTTCGTACTCCAGTCGCGCTATTACGTTCACTTTCGGGCAAATACCCTTGGGAAAGGTATGAACCCCCTTATTCTCCCTCCAACTATGGGTAAATAGTATGACGGACTAGGTTCTTCAACCTTGGTGAGGCAACTAGTCTAGGAGAAGGAAAACTCTGAAGTTAAAACCTGTTAAACTCCGCTTAAAAATTGACCTTGTGTCATATCCTACCCGAGCGGAGGGGTTGGTAAATAGTACCTTACTGAGGAACACTGTTTAGAAGCGACAGAAGAATACTATTTTTTTCGGCATGTTAATTTCGGAACAATCATGGAATCGAAAGTTCTATGGTTGATCTGGTTTGTTTTCTTTTGATTTCTCTTCTTTGTTTAATGGCATATCAACCTTTGTGAATCATTTAATGCCAAAGCCGTCGTTGAGAAGATCAGTAATAGATACTATTTAACCGATAGTTAGGAGCATATTTTGATTTGGTAAGCAATGCAGGAATTGCTTCTAATAAATATACAATACACACACACACACACACACACATATATATATATATATATATAGTAAGTAAAGTTGGTGACCTTAATCGAGGGTGACTCGAAGCTCCCTTTTCAATACCTACTACACCGAGGTGTAGGTGATGGCTCTACTCCATTCCCTGGATTGCACCACTTTACTCTTGATCTTTACCTTATAATGCTGAGTGCTAAGCAAGGTGGCATCAAGTACCATTTATTGAGTCTTTGGTATGACTCGACCTAGGATTGAGCCCTGGTCTCCCGGACCGTTGGTGAATACTCTATTCATTAAGCCAAATGGAAAGGAATCCGACAGTATGGAAAAAAACTGAAAAACAAAGTAAACCAAAAGTGATGAATTTATTACGAAGGTAAGCCAACGTAAAAATGTTTCGGTTTTAAGTTACCATCATCAGGACTTTAAAATGGTGAAAAAAGTGTTGATAGAACAGCAATGAATGTTTAATGAAATAGAAAAAAATAGAAGGTAGAGAATGTATACAAAGAAAGAACATATAACCGTTCAATCATTCTATTTGCGCGCTTTTTCGAAAATATATCACGTGATTGGCACAGGCTATTAAGGTCAACAAACGGAATCACTGGAAGAAGAAGAAGAAGAAGAAGAAGAAGAAGAAGAAGAAGAAGAAGAAGAAGAAGAAGAAGAAGAAATATAGAAGGAGAGGAAAAGAAAAGAATAGAAAAAGAAAAAGAGAGAAAAGAGAAAAGAGACGAGAGGAGAAGGAAGAGGAAAAAAAAAGAATGGAGAGAAAGTAAAGAAAAGAAAAGAAAGGGAAAGAAAGGAACGGTTTACGAATTTCCTTCGTAATAAATTCATTACTTTTTTACTAATTCGTTCTTCAATTTTTCCCCATAGATATATATTTTTTATCCAGATATACTTTCCACTTTAAATTTTCACAATTTCATATCTTGGAACGTTTCTATTACAGTTCGAAGTGCATCAGGAACATAGAAAAATATTTATATTTTCTCATCCATTTATATGTATTTTTATTTCCGTTTCTTCTTTTTACAACATATCTGTCTGATTCATTTCAACTTTATATCTTACTCAAATACACACACACACACACACACACACACACATATATATATATATATATATATATATATATTTACTAATCTGATATCAAAGTTAGAGTCGAAGTTAGGCTTCTTGATAATCCGATAAGGTGAAACATTAGTAGAAGATTTTCGACTAGAGATTTAAGTTAATTTTATAATTGACTCCACTCGTGTTGAGCACTTTAGTAATTGTAGCATTGCAGGATTCACGGAAGGTTTTTAGTTTTCTTTTGACCACTGACTGCGTATCCCTTGATTTTTTTCAAGGGACGGACGAGGTTGGCCTTTTCTTTCTTTTTGACCTATAATTTTTTCTTTTTCCTCCGGACGGTGATTCGAGATACTTTTATCTCTTCCTGACGATTTTTTTTTGTTTTTTCTGGTACCGTGAATGCTGGTAGATATTAGATTAGTAAATATTTAACCTCTGGTGTTTTTTCCATTGAGCACTTTCTTTGCTTTTGTTACTATGGAGAGAGAAAGTCGAAGTTAGGCTTCCTGATAATCCGATAAGGTGAAACTTTAGTAGAAGATTTTCGACTCGCGATTTAAGTTAATTATATATATATATATATATATTGTCATCAACAGACAGACTGTTTCGTTGTATCACAAATCACGCAAGACTCGCACGACGCTTCAAGGTGGTATCGAAACCTGCCTAACTTTACGCTAACTTACCGCTCAGCCATTTCGGTGACCTACGTCAACTCGGGAATTATAGCGCATTTTATTAGCTTCCGTTTGTTTACATTTTGCGATATCGGATAACGGCATGCTCAATTCGTTAGAAGAACTTTGCATTACACGGGTGGCAGCCGTTAATTCATTCGACAGAGTGCTCAACCCCCGGGAGGGGAGCGTATATATCGTCATCCACAGACAGACTGTTTCGTTGTATCACAACTCTTCAGTGAGCCTAGAAACGCAGGATGCTTCAAGCCAGGATTGAAACCCGCCTCCTTTACGCTAGACTTGATATCTCACTGTCCAATGCCTTTGCTACCTTACAAGCGCATTTCCCTCACTTCTTTTGTAGAATATCAACTCTTTAAAAAACTATTTTTCTAAAAACTTTTCTTTACAAAATCTTTTCTTCAGATGATGACCTCTGAAGTTGAGAACAATTAATTATATCATCGACAACCTGTCAATAGCGCCTTGGGTGGTAAATAGTTAGCAAGCTAAACTAGCAAACCTGCACGAGTGAGTTCGAATCTCATTGACCACCACATTCATATGGCTTTGTGCTACATCTGAGCAAAACGTTTAGTAAATTACGGGGCACCTCTGATGGTGTAATCGTTTGTAAAATAGACTAGCAAATATTCACGAGTGAGTTAGAGTCTCATTGGGTACCCCATTCATTCGGCTTGGTGCCACATCGAAGTAAAGAGCTTTATAAATTACTAGCTGTTAATAGTTGTCCACAAAAATGAATTAAAACTTTGATGCATTTGTTTTCAAAAATAATAACTTGGACAATTCTCTTCCATAGTAAAATAATTTCCAGTTAATTTCTGTTTTTTCTTTTAGTATTCTGTGTCCTTTTCGAGGGATTGCCATTCTTTACCGAAGGATGCTATATCTTTAATCCATCAAAACTGTTCGTGAGAACGTAGGTGGCTCCTCAAAACAACTTCATTCTTTCAAGCCAGCTACATATGTGTCAAACGAAAGAACTTAGACATTAACCCCGTGCACTCTAAAATGACTTCTAAGATGTGATGCAGATCCAAATACTTTGTCACTGAATCGACACAAATCACCAGTAGGTTGCTGAAAAAGATCCTATACGTTCAGAAAGTCTGTCTTTGGACAAACACACCCAACGGCAAAATTTACAAACATGTTCAGACTGAAAAGAGTCAGGAACCGAGAGCAAATCCTCTTTCCAAAGTTTTTGTTTCAAGATGAAGTGTTCGATTCTTCAACAATCTTATATCCTTTTTTCTAAACTAATCAACTTTTCGTCATCTAATATTCTCCATCTTAATAAGGTGCCCATCCCAATGCATCTGATTGTATATGAGGAGCATCTCAATCCTAGGTGTTTGGGCTTGCTAAAGAACAGTGGTGTCTGGAGTTAGAAACCGCTCTTTGACAGCTAAGATTCTTCTAATAGAAACTGGCCACTGAAGAGTAACTCTCTCTCTCTCTCTCTCTCTCTCTCTCTCTCTCTCTCTACATATATATATATATATATAAATTTTTTCGTTGTGGGTTCAATATTCTGAAATGAATTGGTTCACGAAGAGGTTCGTATTTTTTAAGATTTATTTATTTCGTTCTTACATACATGTATGTTTTCAACTTGTTGCTTTCGTCAGAGAACATATGTGGCACAAGGCAATGTGAATGGGGTACTCAATGTTTGTTAGTAGAATGTTTTTCAGGTTTTGTAAAGGTTTATATAGAGGTGACCCCTCCCTTTCCATTTCTCAAGATCAAAACTATACCCACACATTCACAGGAACAATCAAGTCCAAACTATATATATATATATATATATAAAGATATTTTTCGATATACAGAGCTTGATTATAGCAACAAATAGACTCAAGGATTTATTCATAATGGGAATAAAAGCATAAAAATTTTCAAGCAGGCTAACCAGTGTCGATCCTCGTTCAACAGAGCTAAATCGAGGATAATATTGAATAAAAAAAATAGAGAATGTCTGCTAGGAGTTAATATTGTTTCGATATTGTCTCCAATGAGAAATTTATTTTTCTCTCTACCCTACGTATTTCCCTTTTTTTTATTCGATATCATCTTTGAGCTAGCTCTGCTGAACGAGGATCGAAACCGGCTAGCTTACTTCTCATAGTTTTTCTTTTTAAGTTTTTATTCTCATTACGAATAAATTCCTGTGTTTATTTGTTGCTATATATATATGTAAAATTGGCGACCATAGTCGAGGGTGACCCGAAGGCTCCCTTTTCATTAGCTACTACACCAAAGTGTAGGGTTGGGCGCTACTCATTTCCCTAGATTGCTCCACTTTACCCTTGATATGTACCTTATAGTGCTGAGTTTTAAGCAAGGCGGCATCAAGTACTATTTTATGAGTCTTTGGTAAAACTCGATCTGGGATTGAAGCCCGGTCCCTCGGATACATTCTACCCACTAGCAAATGGGATATATATAAAAGCAGAGTGAATGAGAGTTTTAATGTATTTATTTCATAAGTTATAACATTGTGAATCAAATAAATAGAAAATCGACATATATGGAAAATATTATCAGTCTGTCATCTTCAGAAGACTATTCGATGAGATGTAGAGCATTTAGGTCAGCTCATTTGACACAGGGAAACAGATTTAACGAAATTCTTTTTCTAATAATGAAAAAGTGAATCCCTCATCGAGAGGGGGTCACTGAAATAATCAGTAATAAACAGCAAATCGTTTTTCTCATTGATGTAACAAAAAGTGCATTAGTTAGAAAACAAAACGAAAATATCGGTTTGTTTCAATAGTTCACATTTTATTGATAATCCTTCAAATTGGATTTACAAAATATATTCATGGAATCATTGCACACTAAAAATCCAGACAAAAAACAAAAATGTTTAATTAATAAATCTTTGAAAAATTTTTCTCTACAAAACCCGTCATTTTTTTTTTTTTTTTTTTTTTTTTTGCTTCTGAAAAATATCAGCTCCACGAAATTATTTATAATCTTGCTCTACTCATGGACATTTCACTTCTCATAAAACAATTTTCTGTTGATAAGCAAGAAAAAAAAAAAGGAATGATATGCATAAAACAATCTCTTTTACTTATTTCTTGGTTCAACAAATGGGTTGTTGTTGGCGGGGCTTTCAATACGTGTACTGCATTCTATGGAAGCAAATAATGGAAAGGAATCCGTATGCAGAAAGTTAAAAAAAAAACAAAGTAATCAAAAAGTGAAGAATTTATTACGAAACAAAGTCAACGTTAAAACGTTTTGGTTTTAATGAGCCTTCATCAGGACTTATAATGGTAAAATAAGTGTTGATATAACAAAGATGGGTGTTTAATAAAATGCAATAACAGGGGGAAAAGAAAATATATACAAAGAAAGATCATATAAGCGTTCAATTATTCAATCCCGCCTTTTTTTTTTAAAAAAAAAAAAAGCAAACTATCACGTGATTGGCAGAAGCAATGATATTAAACATACATGGAACTTTTAAAAGATACAACGGATTAAAAGGAAGAAAAAAGAAAAGAAAAGGAAAGGAAGAAGAAAGAAGAAAGAGATAAAGAAGAAAGAAAAGAAAGAAATAAAGAAAACAAAAGAGAGATAATCAAAGAAAAGTAAGAGAGAGAAGAGAAAGAGAAGAGAGGAGATGGAAGGAAAGTAAAGATAATAGACAAATATACAATATGTAAATAAATAGGGTTAAATCATGTAAATATCGACCGTATGTAAATTGGTTTGGTTTGGTTTTATGGCATATCAACCATTGTAGGTTATTTAATACCAAATTCATTTTTATTCATCTAAATAGTTCTATTTCAAACAATTCAATTTAGCATACGCACGCTGTTTAGTTCTATTTAACCCATAGATAGGACCCTATCACTTGCTACCACTCCAGGTCAGGGTGGAGCTGGGACCGATGGCAATATAAGGCTATTCTGCATTCCATAAAGCTCCAGCATTACTGGAGCCTCACCATCAGATTGCTTAATGTCATATCCAAGACACACTTTGGGGGTGTCATAATCCTCTGCAGAAGTGCAGTCGGTGTATTCTGCAACCGACTGGACCACGTATGTCAATTTATGTATGTATCTGTGAAATAGTAAGTGTGTGGCTGAGGAATCCTATCCAAAGTGATAAAACCCCCTTTAAAAAGGGAATATCTGCATATTATACTAATCTGCATCAAGTGCTTTGCGGAGTGTGGATCACTTCTTAATTGCCATTACTCCCATATCCACTCTAAACCTGAATGTTAGTACCAGTTAGGGTCCCATCTAATAGATCTGTTTAAAAACATCTCAGACCAACAATTTGCTGGCCATTGATGGTGACATCGACAAGACCTATCTGGGGTGCTACATCATGCATATCTTATTCCACCTAGTCTACTGGAAGAGATGTTGAACTTGTCTTTCTTTTGGCTGCTTATCTATCAGCAACAGGGTTTGCGGTTTATTAGAGATTATTGTTTTTGACTTCTCTCGATGAAAGCCACACTTTTCCAGTATTAGAAACAGAATTTTGTTTGTTAAAACCGTTTTAATATGCCCAATGAGCTAACATACCGAATTATTCAAATTATTAGTCTAACTGCTTGATAGTCAAAGGAAGACTGGTGAATATTTTCGTATATGTCGATTCTCTGTTTATTTCATGTATGATATTACAAACTATGAAATAAATACATTAAAACGTTCTGAATATATATATATATATATATATATATATATATATATATAATCCGAGGAGAAACCTCACGGGGTAGAACTATCCAATTCAAGTGCTCCATGCCAACAGCTATCGATACATAATTAATTTGGGATTAAGAATACATCAAACCTCAACGAGCAGAGCCAAGATTTTTTTTCAACATAAAAGTAAAAAGAAAAAATCACTTCTTTGGTGTTATTATAAATTATTATATGGCTTCCGGTGAGATAAGGACACCTAAATGATTTTGTTCATTTCTCATCTGATGATGGTCATCGCAGACCAGAAATAAATTTATTAATTTTTATCTAATATATATATATATATATATATACTTCAATGGTCAATTTGTATTAGGAGAATTTTTAGATCAGTCATGTATTCGCACTCCAGTATCATTTGCTAACAATTTTACAACGTGTCTTTTAGTTAAATGTGAGATTTTCACTCTAATTCGTCCATTAAAATGGACTTTTATCTAATCGTAGAAAGTCATATTGACATAATTTTTACTGATGATCGCTTCTTCTCGTGATTTGTTTTTAAATAGCAAGTATCTTCTGTCACTTAGAGTGGAATGAATTTGATACACTTTGGTATTTTCGGCAAAGTATTTCCCCGCAAGGGAATATGGAACCGTTTTATGCTTTCCAAGATTCTATGAAGAAATCAATTTATGAATCGAAATAGAACGGTATTTCTACGCATCATATTCAAGAATTAAGTACTACTCCAGAGAAAAATATGGAATTATCTCTTTGAGAGGATTTCATCTTGGGCTTTTATTTAGCAATAAACAATTAATTTATCGATTGGTCATCACATCCAATCAAGCAATTCTGCTCGGTGTACAATATCTGGCAACTTGTCTTACATGATCCAGTGATGTTTGCTTTTTTTTAAATTAACGAATTTATAAATCCAAACTTGTAAATTCGCCGCCTCGTTTGCCAGGCATTCAAATATCGAAGGGATAAAGCATTTTTTGTGATGGATGCACATGAGTCTTGATTTGTTCGCAACCCTCAATAAAATGACCTTGTAGCTTTATGGGAAGTCTTTATCAAGACCGCAAAAAACTGTCAAATTGAATGATTTTATTCGTCACGAGATCCCAGAAATGCTGGAGGCAATTATTTAGCGAGAATTCTAAAACCTCATTGTAATACATAATCATATTTGTTAATATAGTAATTTTTGTAGTACAATTTACTTTCTCGTCCCGGTTCTTATCGACTAAAAACGGGACCCTAACAGATACTACCGCGCCGAGTAAATTGAGCTCCGTGCGGCCTACAGGCCTCAAGTTTTATCTCCCATCCTCTCTCGCTCTCGCACATTCACATACACTTTTCCTTCCTTCCTTCCCTCCCCCCGCCCTCTCTCTCTCTCTCTCTCTCTCTCTCTCTCTCTCTCTCTCTCTCTCTCTCGTGTCTTATCTCTCTCACAGCACCTGCTGTTCTTAAGAGGTCACTCATCTCAAAACTGAACAGGCTTATTGCTGTTTAACTTCAGTGATCTGGGAGTGTAAACTGACTTTTCTCTCTCTCTCTCTCTCTCTCTCTCTCTCTCTCTCTCTCTCTCTCTCTCTCTCTCTCTCTTTATCTTTCTCTCTCCCTTTTTATCTCCCATTCTTATAGTTACCCATTGTACCAGCTTTTTCTAAGTGGTCACCAATCTGATTTCTATTTCTCATCGCTGCTTAATTTCATTGTTCTGGCAGGAACCAGTGCTTGAAACGTGACTTAATCCTTCATCGAAGCGAAGATTCGGCTCAAAGTTGAAAGTATAACGTACTTAGTGAGGTACAACATCACTGCTTAGTTGTAATTGTGCAGCAAGGTTTGCTTGCTGACTATTACACCACATAAAGAAGGCCAATGTTATTGCTTTATGAAAAATTTACTGATCGTCGATTTTGTTGTTAAACGTTTTAATTTTTTTTTTCCTTTGTAACCAGCAAATAAATGAATTAGTAAAAAATAAAACTACATTGTTTTCAATGAATGGAGAGACTTTTTTTCCTTCTTTTAACCTTCGCCATCTTTGATGTTAAATTCTGATCGCAAATTCCGTAAACACATAAAAGTGGGAGAACGCTTCCATTGACCTTTTAATTCATGTTTTTTTTTTATTTCATTCTCTCTCTCTCTCTCTCTCTCTCTCTCTCTCTCTCTCTCTCTCTCTCTCTCTCTCTCTCTCTGTTTCAGTCAGTCTTATCTTGTTTTCCTCATTTCGCTGTCTTTTTCTACACCTTTCAATCTTTACCCTACCCATTTCTTTCTTTTTTCTTTCTCTCTTTCTCTCTCAGTCTATTTTACTCTCACCTCTTCTCTTTATTTCCCCAATTTCCTTTTCTGTATCTTTCAAACACTATTTTTCTTTCTTTCTCTCTTTTCCTCTTTCTTTCTTTCTTTCTTTCTTTCTTTCTTTCTTTTTCTCAAACTTTCCCTCTTTTTTAATAGCTCTTTTAATTTTCTTTCTCTTTTTCTATCTTTATTCTCTCTCTCTCTCTCTCTCTCTCTCTCTCTCTCTCTTCTTTCTTCCTGCCTTTCAATTTTTCTTTCTTACTCTTTAATTTTATCTCTTTTTCTTTGTTTTCTTCTCTCTACATAATATTTATTCATTTATCCTTCTTTCTTTCTTTCTTTCTTTCTTTCTTTCTTTCTTTCTTCCTTTCTTTCTTTCACCATGTCTTTTTCTTATTTTTGTTCCTTCTTTTTTTCCCCTCTTTTTCCTTTCTCTCTTTCATTTTTTTCTGTCTCATTTTCTTTCTCTCCTTCCTTTTATTTTTCTCACGTTTTTCCATCTTTGTCCTTTTTTCTTTCTATCACTCTTTCTTTTTCTTGCTACTTAGCTCTCTAGCTGTCTTAGCTGTCTTAGCTGTCTTTTTGTTAACTTTCTTTCTCTTTCTTCTTCACTCTTTTTTCTCTTTCTCTAATTTTCTCTTTCGATTTTTTCTCCTTTTTTTCTCCCTATCTTTCACCCTTTATCTTTCCCAAATCTTCAAAACTTTAGGGAGTTTTAAATTGACAGCAAAAGAAGAAGGACCATGACGTTTGAATGACACAAACATTTGTAATATTTATTCATTGTTTCTGTGATAGTCTCTGAGAATAAATCTTTTGTTTCACAAAATAAAAAGTAAGTTTTTCTTTTCTTCTTTTTTTTTTTAAGTGGTGTTTATTCTTCATGCCAGTGACGAAGACAAGGTGCCTGCAATTAGATTGTGTCAAACAAATTTGATTCAAGGAATCGAAGATTATATTTCCAATTCTAACCTTTTGTACTTTTTAGCCTTATATGATTGGAAAATTATTTTACTTTTTCGCCGAATTTACATAAGCAGAAAAGGTCACAACTGTAAATCCCCCCCTCACACGCAAAAAGTCCCGTTTGTAAACTAGCAAAGAGTAATTTCAAGATGCATAAAACTTTCTTTTTTATTAAGAAAACTTTCTAATCCATTTATGCCAGTTCATCGATTTTCGATGACATCATATACTTCTTTAAAATTAGTTATGACTACCACGCTTACTGAGTGACTAAAACCGAGTTCTTTTGCGTTAAAAGTATATTTCAAAGTGGCTCAATTGATAGATGAATAGATATTGATGCAGTGCAGCGTCTCGACAAAAGTAGTCGAAGACAAAGACAAAATGAAGACATCGTAATAAGTTCACTGAAAACAAACAAACATAGTGTGTTTCAACCCTGCCCATTCACTGCGGGACAGACTCAAAAACATAGAAACCTGAAATGGTATTTTTGAATCGTTGAAGAAAAGATACTCTTTGTTTCATAAAACGTAGCCCACCCAAACGGGGTGTACGGTTTTGCTGGCTGCGAAATTTACGGTCCTTACATGTCTCTGTTGGTTACAGCCAGATCTTTTCTTTTCAAAATCCACAACACTCATGTTACCGTTACTCGCACTTCCCACGGGAGTTCTCATTAGTTCATCCTTTGTTGACGGTCAGGAGATTCACCCAAGGTGAGAAGTGTGTCACAAGTTTCATGGGGGTTGGAAAGACTGTTACAATATTCAACGGGGTGGGCGGCTGATACAAGTTTCACTGGGGTGAGAAGGCTGTAATAAGGTTAATCATATTTACCAACCCATCCACTCGGGCAGGATATGACACAAGGTCAATTTTTAAGCGGAGTTTAACTGGTTTGAATTCAGATTTTTCCTTCTCCTGGATCGTTGCTTCACCAAGGCTGAAGAACCTAGTCTGCCCTACTATTTACCTATAGCTGGAAGGAGAATAATTGGATTCATACCTTTCCCAAGGGTATTAGTGCTATGTGAAATGCTATCAGTCTCGTCCAGGATTTGAACTCGTGTCACCGTGTCCATTTTCTATGACGATAACCATTACACTACGGGTACCTCCACTGAAATAATGGGGATTGGAAAGGCTATCATAAGAGTCACTGGGATGGAAAAACTGTCACAAGGTTGCCTGGGGATGAAAAGGATGTCTGAAGGTTCATCGGGCATGAGGAAAATGTTTATTAGATTACAATACTTGCTGAGGGAGAACCGTTATTTTCCAAGTGTTGCTTATACTGACACAAGGCCATGATAGACGGAGGGTTTTCGAAATAAATTCATATCAATAAGTAATAGCCTGTCGAGTTTAATGATTAATTTTTCTATTCAGAAAATAATTCCGGTTTTTCAGAAGTTTCAGCTTTGAAAGATTTTCCAAATTTTGATTTTCAAGAAACGTTTGCCACAAAACTGTTACCTATTCATTTATATTTTTATGGCTGTGAATAATGCATTTCTGCACTCATAATCATGAATTTATTCATACAACTGCTACTATAAAGACTATAACAATAGTGCCACCAATAAAGACTGTATCAGATGATGGCCATCGTATCAAACATGGTTTCAGGGGCGAACCATTATTACAACTAACCTAGATAAACCCCGGCAATACCTCACAATACCACCAGGTCTAATTGGTTTTAGGCCAACGTTCAGGGGCACTAGATACCATGTAGATGCAATTTCTGGCTGATTTTCGAGTCTCTTGATATATTTCTTGTTTTTTTTTTGTCTGTTTGTTTGTTTGTTTGTTGTTGTTTTTTACTCGAGACAAGCCGAGTTGAGTCAGATATGCAATGGTCGAATTAGCAATACAACTCCAGCATCCGACTTCAGTGGGAAATATATCAGTCGTCCCACCTTTTTTACACATTGCTGTCGCAGATCTTTTAACTTTTTTAACTTACCTTGATATGTCTAGTCAATATTTTCTTCAAATAAAACCTTTAACTCTATTAGGTACCGTATTTGATGGCATATAAGACGCACGAGTGTATAAGACGCACCCCAATTTGAACTGGGCAAAAATCAAGAAAAATGAAAGTATCAATAGTAAACGTGATGAAATCAATGTAATGTATATTATCAATGATAATATTTTGAATCAGCATGATAGACATTTAAATGATAATAGATATATGAAAGTTACTCCAAAGTCTAAGTTAAAAGAAATTGCCTGGTTGCTAATTTCGGCCCAATATCGCAAATTCTAAAGCTCTATACGGTATATAAGACGCAAAGGAAATTTTAAAAGATATTTTTAGTAAAAAAAAAGTGGGCCTTATATGCCATTAAATACGGTAATCTCATTCTGTATTGACGGACCACATCACAAAATTCAGACACTGGGCAGTTAATGCTATCTCAACTGAAAAGTTGCTATATGGTTGCAAATCTACTGTGACTTTCCTATGTAAATATTTAAGATAACAAATTAAGACTCAGAGTTGCTCGATGTCGATCTTCAGTAGAGCTAGTATTCGATATGTTGAGCTCTAGTTCATCCGTGGATCGACATGTCGGATACGAGTTCAACTGAGGATCGTCGAGTCAAATACAGGCTCAATTGAGGATCTACGTGTCGAATACTAGTTCAACTGAGAATCGACGTGTCAAATACAGGCTCAACTGAGGATCGACTACATGAAATTAAGCAACATAAGTTTTTATCCTGTTTTCGTTGTTCTATTTTATACTTGACGAATGTTGTGGTATTATCTCTGCATTTTTGAGCCTAGAACGGATGAAAAACGTTTTTAGAGTTCAAATCTAATCCTAACTGTAATCACAAATTTAATCATAATTATACACACACGAACACACAAGTATATATATATATATATATATATATATATATATATATATATATATATATATATATTCTGTCCTGCCTATCATTCGTAACTCTAAAAATTTTCTAGCACGTATTTAGTTCAAGTTGTTCGCCATTGACCCGTGAGACCGGGGTTCGATCCCAGGTCAAGTGATATCAAAGACTCAAAAAATGATACTTGATTCAGTCTTGCTTAAGACTCAGCATTATAAGATACGGATAAAGGGTAAAGTGGAACAATCCAGGGAAAAGAATTTCACCCTCCCCTACACCTCAGTGAAGTAGCTATTGAAAAAGGAGCCTTCAGGTCGCCATTGACCACGGTCACCAATATTACTTATATATATATATATATATCCAGTCAGAGTCGGAAGACAGTGGGTATGGATTATTTGCATATAGATTATATGAGGAATTTCATATAAATCTATAGGAGTGCTCGATGTATGGCTAATGTCATATATTCCCTGTCCAGGTTTATATAATAAAACTCACGTACAGAGCGTATACAATGTAATTAGAAGAAAACCCAAACCTGGTTAAATTGCCATTATTAATTTATTTCGATGATGAATATCATTATATTCTTTGTCTCATCAGATGACTTCAAACACTTAATTTGAGGTTGAAAAACAGCAAATATGCATTACAGTCGAAATATTTATCTATTTATATATATATATATGTGTGTGTGTGTGTGTGAAAAAATATATTAATTTAAATTCTCAGACGAAAGTAAAAGGGTTAAAACAATAAAGTATTAGAAAAATTAAGAAACCAGGAAAACGGTGTTCCTGTAAATTAACCCATCCTATGCTAGATTTTTCGTAGCAGGTTGAATTTTTTGAATAATATAAACTTGTAAACAAAACTATTATCTTTATGTATTAACTTCATATATTTTTCCATTTACTCCTTTTACATACGTAAAATCCCTAAGTAAATGGAGCCATCATCATCCCCCTCCTTAAAAAAAACAACCTTTTGGCACCCACCTGGGGCCTTTAATTAACCCAAAATCGGTCAAAGGGAATTAACCACTCCAGAAATTAAAAAATCCTTATTGCGAATTAATTCTAATGTACGAAAAATCTCTTTCCCTACATAAATCGCCACGTCATATAATACTTGTAATTACTGAAATGAATGTTATAATTTCCTATAAAAATCATCCAAAAATTATCCCTGTTTTTATCTCGAGGAGGAGCCTCGGTGGCCTCCAGGCAGGATAATCTAAATTTACCTCTATGTCTACATTTAAACACAAGTTCGTTACGTTCATTAAGCTGTAGTCTGCAATCCTTAAATTAATTATACTAATTTTTTCATCGATACACAAGTTACATCTGCCATTGAAGCTATTCGCGGTTGAAGACTGCCTGATTATTTTCCACTTTATTTGGGAGGTTAGCCCCTGATCCTTAAGGTTCCAAAAATATTTAGATAGAGTGGTTTGGTTTCTATGTCACGGATTGGAGAAAGAATGTCTATGTTTATATAGTCCTTGTTCCTAATTCCTAGCGGAATACCTATATAAACCTTCTCCAGATCATTATTATGTTCCATGGGGGAAATTCACGCTTGGTATACGACGTTTCTTTGAGTTGCATCGTCCGCCTAAGGGGCATTCCTCTTTTCTTCTACGGTAACAGGACACCTCATATGGTTCACCACTACTCCTATTTAATTCATCGTGTAACCTCTTGTTGTGGTTGTTTAAGATACTATGCATATTGTTTGTTCAAGAGTAACTAATTTTTACGGCGTTCCTATTAAAAATCTCCCTTAATGGGTTGTCCCTATTAAAGTGCCAATCCAGGAGGTTTAGGAAGTATTAGATAAACCGTCTCATTGACCTAGTGGGTAGAGTGTTCGCCAATGTTTCAGGAGACCTGGGTTCAATCCCAGGTCGCGTCTTACCGAAGACTTTAAAAATGGTATTTGATACCTCCTAGCTTAACACTCAGCAATATAAGGTACGTATCAAGGGTAAAGTGGAGCAATCCAGGGAAAGGAGTAGCGCCCTCCCCGATACCTCGATGTCGTAACTATTGAAAAGGGAGCCTTCTAGTCACCCTCGACTACGATCGCCAACAACTTACTTAAATACTGTTAATGTTGGTAAGTTTACAGAATTACTTTTCTGTTTCTATTTTTCCTCGTCTATTTGAGTGATTATAATTGGTGTCACCTACCTTGACGAGTGCATAGGTCCCACTACAATTTCTAACCCATCCTAATTTGAATATATGCTAGATTATCCGTCGCAGGTGGAATTATCTTATGGGCTAATTTACAGGAACACCCTTTTGCTGGTTTCTTGATTTTTCTAATACTTTATTGTTTTAACCCCCTTTACTTTCGCCTGAGAATTTAAATATTTATATTGTTTTGGGGGGGGGGCTTTGATTTGTTTTTTCATGCATGTATAGAGAGAGACTGTAATCCATTTTTGCTGTTTTTCAACCTCAAATTAAACACGTGAAGTCATCTGATGAGACGAAGAGTATAATGATATTCTTTGCCGAAATAAATTTATTATGACAATTTAACAAGGTTTGAGTTTTTTCCTAATTGCATTATATATATATATATATATATAGGTATCATACAATAACTGATGTTTATACAATAACATTGCTTCTAACAAAGCCTTCATCAAATTATGACTCTGGGTTCAGGCTTGGTTTCGGGGCCGAAGCATCATTACCACTCACCCAGAGCGCCCCAGCAGTATCTCACGACACCACCAGACTTTGTCAGATTGTTGTCGCTCTATGAGATTGCCAGATCCACGCTGATGCAGTTAGAGCCTTATCTTTGATTTTTTTTTCTATGTATTTCCTCTTGTCTGATGGAAGAAGTCCAATATTAGTCAAGAAAATGAAGTTTGAGTTGGCAATAAAACCTCTGCATCCGACTTCGATAGGAAATACATTTGTTATTCAGCCATTTCTGACACATTGTTTTCACAGATCTTCATATTTTTCCAACTTGCGCTGATGTGCCCAGTCGAAATTTTCTTCATAAGAGACCGTTAACTCAATAACGAAAACTTTTTTTGCTTTAACGGACCAAGTGACAATATCTGGACGCTTTGTCGTTAACGCTATTTCAGTTGGAAATATGAAGTGTTGTTTTAAATCGGTTGCGACGTGCCAGTCCGTGCAGCCCTCAAGCAATGATGGTTTACGCATATTTTCACGTGCAATCTTCGAAATATTTCCTTCTTTAACGAACTGAATAGCTCTGTTGTTGATAATATTTAGAGCTTTATTGGCAGTCTCACAACATGTTTTTGAAACCAAAAAAATCTCCAGGACTTCGTTATGTCTCCATGTATAGCTTCTTAGAGCGTTCTCACATCCAGTGAGAATATGTTTGAGGCTCGCAGTTATCCCACATGCCCTGCATCGGTCGGATGTAGTTAACCCCCAAGCATGAAGGTTGACTGGTGTAGGTAAGACGTCGTAGACTGCTTTTATGAGGAAACTTAATTTCTTGGGTTCCATGTGCTTGAGGTCTCTCGATGTGCTTTTGCACTCTCCCACTTAGTCCATGCGCCCTGTTTCCTTTGTTCTACAGCTGTAGCAAAACGCCTAACTTCCTCAAGATGATTAATTTCTTCCGACACCATTTTTCTTCTGTTTGCCGTGGATTCTTTGGACCACCAACGCAGTGGATGTAGGCCAAGTCTTGCTTTTGTATTTGCCACAGTGCCAATTATTTCTTTCATCCTGAGGGCCGATTCTGTATTCTCGACAGCTATTTTTGCCTTCCATTTCCGACCGGTTATCACAGAAGACTGGGCGTTCTTCACCAGTGGGTCACGTGAGTCACACAGTATTTGCAAGAGTCACGCTTTTCCTAATTTATATTCCTCAACAAGTGACAACGTTGGAAGTTATAGTTTTGTTGATCAACTATATAGTGCCACGTTTGTTAAGGAGTTCGGTACTCCCAACCAATTTTTTTTATTAATTTACTGATTAACCGCTCCATTGTTTCAACTTTTGTAAGTGATACCTCATATATTTGCAATGGCCATGCTAATTTAGGAACTAATCCAAAATAAATGCACCATATTTTATCTTTGTTCATGAGGTCACATTTATCAGTGGAGCGTAAACCATCTTGTAGCTGTTTCCATAGGTCCTGCCAACGATGTCGATCAGTAAGTGGTAGGGAGTAGCAGCGATCGAGACTCTTAATATATATATATACATATATATATATATATATATATATATATATATATATATATATATATATATATATATATTGCAGTAGTAGAAAGATATATTGTCATTTTGTTGATTGGTTTTCTGTCCTTGAAAGCAAGTCATTATCATCATC
>OY757937.1:16365158-16390158 GCA_963585895.1 Sepioteuthis lessoniana | reverse complement strand
TATATATCGTAAGTATTGTGTATACATGTAAGTATATATAGAATGTGAGGCACTCAATCAGAATTAAATTCACTAATAATCCTTGCTTGGCTCATTACCTATTAAACCACTTGAAGCGTGCATAAAAGTATGGCTTAGAATTAAGGGACACCTTGTGATGATCGAGTTCACTGCACAGTCGCAATGTAAATGTCAGTTTAGCTTGTTAAAAATTACACCACCCCTACATAAACATCGGTAAATCGAACGTAACTTAATTTAACACAAGGCCAAAAATATGCTGCACTCAGTGAAACGCGAACTCAGAATGCCTTGTCCGTTAACCCGATCATCTCGTGTGGCACTCGCTTAAATCGAGGTAGTTTAGATTTGACCAAGTGGCCTAGTGGCAAATCTAAAATTGGTAACTTTCAGTGTTAAGACGCTAACAACTGCTCTACCAATACTTTTCCACTTTATAAGACAGTCCGATGCGTTGACTAATATAAAAAGACACAGACAAAATTGGTCATAAATAAGCACACACCCACTAATTTTTGGATGAAAACAATTGATTATCTTCTTAACCAAAGATATCGGAACTTTTTTTGTTTCTCATGGAACATTGTACAATCAAACCGAATATCAACAGTCATTCTTACCAAAATCGACAGAACAGCAACATCTCAGGGGCCAAAAATAAAATTCCCTATAAGACCAAAAACAGAATTTCAACCGAGCTGGACACATCACAATGTTCACAGGCAATAGGTGGACCCACGCAGAAATCGAGTGGTATTCAAGACACCGGATATAACCAACTGGAATACCGGAAACAAGAAAAGACGAAGACGAAATTGTTTAATGATTCAAACCAATTTGGATAAGGGCAAGATCAAGTGCAAGAACGAAATTGAAGTGGATTGCGACCAGCAATTCGGAAAACTTTCAACAACCTGGTCAGTCAGGGAATATAAAATGAAAATAGATAGAAAGAATGTACCATTTGAGAACCTGAAGCGTTACAAACTTCTATTTGTATCATGTAGTGTTATACTTTGACTTAAAAGATTAGTTATTTATGAAAACAAATGTTGGCGTATACGTATTTGCCGATTCCATTTCTTACGACTATAACCGTTACGCTAAGCCCGCCCCAAAATTATAACATTCCTTCATTTGGGGCATGTTTTTGCCACCCTGTATCTTTGTGACCTTGTAATTACATGAAGATAATAAGGTAACCGCCTTGCTAAATATAAATTCAATACGAAATCATTTCGTTGACCCTTCCTTGCATAAGAGGATAAGATCAAAAGCAATTTACTTCTATCCACATTTCCCTTTTCGAAGAAACATAGGAATCGGTAATGTAAATCTAGTGCTAGTTTTATATGAGGCACTGCATCTGTCATTTCAGTGTTTTTCGAAATCTGATTGACGGCAACAAGTTCCATACAAAAGCAGGCCTCTATTGATGAGATAAAGGGAATGGAATGCCATAATATATATATATATATATATGTGTGTGTGTGTGTGTGTGTGTGTGTGTGTGTTATGTAAGTTGTGCTAGCTGCGCCTAGTGACAGTCAGATTTTAGTCTATTCGATCAGCAGATCAAGTGGCTCACTGTTATATTGGACTTGAAGCGAAGAGAGATTTAGTTTATACTGCCTTATTATTTATGCGGCTATTATTCGTTAATTTTGTTATTTTTATTTATTTACTCTGTTGTGTTTAATTTATTATTTTCTATTGTTCATTATAATTTTTCTCTTTTGAGAGTTTTTCTCACCAGCACTAATTTGAGTGACAGCAAGTCTCCTTCAGTCTTCCGGACTCTTCTCAGAATTCTGACCGATCTCAACAATACTGTAGTTTGGACAATCTTCACTCGTCCTCTTATTTCCAAATCGTTCAGTTATCAGTTAATTTATTTATTTCATGGTTTTATTATTTTATTGTAATTAATTCTTAATTGTATATATATAAACACTCGTGAAAAGATAGTCAGAGGGTCAAAGTGAGGCAAAGAATAAGGTTTGGAGTCGGTTCGTGCTGTCAGACGCCTACTGGGGAGGGTTTGAACAGAGAAGATGAATCTCTACTACACTTATAGTGAGGTAGCTTTGACAAACATTATACCCTTTCCACAAAAAGGGGAAAAACACAAGTAATATAAGTTTTTGGAACTCGTGAAAAAAAGACGTTCATCGCGTTCCTTTTCTAACTTCCCTACCTCACAGACTATCACGATACAACAAAAGAAGCAAACATTTATATCAACAACTGTTTAACGTTGTTAAAAGTTCTCCGCTTCTCGAAATCCCCTCGGGACTATTATTCTGTTGCGCTCTGTAAAGGATGTGGTTTGGGGACTGTGCCCGGGAGCTACGCTTGAGGAAGAGGTAGACCGGAAATCGTATCTCGACTAAAAATTGGTGAAAGAGAAGACTCAATAAATGAATGCATTTCTCTTCTAAAATAAACGTAGGCGTGTCCTTCCGCTTATCTAGTTCGGTCTTTCCATCATTATAACATGGTGTGAAGGATTATATATGTAGTTGATTGAATAACGCGCATCCATGTTTGTTTTAAAGAGTTTCGAGGCATGCGCACATGTGTCTGTTTGTGTTTTGAAAAAGTAAACAAAAAATTCGATATCTTTATTCAAACACAAATAATTCTTTTGGCTTCACTGTACTTTCTATTTTCGATTAAGTTCACTGTTTCCACCTTAAAATACCTAACAATACGGTAAATTAATCAATTTTCAGTCTTCTAGGCTTCTGTAGTTTTTTCTGCTTTTTAAAATTTTTTCGAAGAGAAGAGAAAGTAAAAAAGTGTCACCTGATTTACTTGAAAAACGAAAACTAGAAGCCCATGCCTCAATCATACAAATCACTATTTCCTCTGTATTCACATCAACCAAAAATCCCTGGTTTTTCACACTCGGATTAAAGTGTAGTATCTGTTCAGTTTTTGTTTCTTGTTTTATTGTTTTTTGTTTAAACGCAGTAAAAGTACGGGACAATTCGGGTCTTCTGATAATTGGGTAAGCACCCTTCCATTGCATATAAAGAAAGAATCATGATACTTCTCTTGAGAATAGAGTCGTATTTCTCCATTTTATCGAGTACGCATATAGACACCTAAAACAGACTAACTTCTTAAGTCATTTCCATAAACTGTTGATCCTGAATAGGAAATAGGGAGGGGCGTGGCGTAATGGTTAAGGCGCTGGACTGGAGTTCGAACTCCAGTCACGCTATTACGTTCATTTTTGGACAAATACTCCTCTTGGGAAAGGTATGAACTCCTGTATCCTCTCATCTATTGGTTAAATAGTACCACTAATGTTCTTATGAAAGGATGGATTTGGCATTAAATAACCTGAGAAAGTTGATATGCCATTAAATAACAAACAAACAAACAAATAAATGAATAGGAAATAATGTCGAAGAAAGGCCTGTAAAGGGCCTTTTTGACGGGGTGTAGAATATGCTAACTGTATATGCCCTGCAAAGAGGTGTCCTAAGAATGCCACTATGCTGCCTTTGGTGGTGAGGCTCCAGTTCTAGAGCTCTGCGGAGTGTAGACTATCCCTTCATTGCAATTACTCCCGGCTCCACTCTAAGTCTTAGAGGTAGTATCTGTTGTAGTTCCATCTATGGGCCAAATAGATCTGTTTAAATAATATTCGTATTTATCAGAAATGCCTGAAGCCATATAAATGTAAATTATTATTCAGTATAAAAAAATTTTAGCATCCAACATTTTTTCCTTAATACAATTCATCAGATCTCTGCGTCTGAGCAGGTTTCCACGTCTCAATCTTGACAACTGACTATTCATTAAAAAACAAAACGATGTTTTCTCTTTATCTGCGGTATTTTTCAAAATTAATATCTTTGACCCACGTTAAGTGATTGTCTCAATCGCTAGAAGAATTTTTGATGTAATCCGCCGGGTCAGACGAACAGCTCACAGAGGCAAATGTACACATACGCACACAGACACGCACACACACACACACACACACACACACACGTAACTTTGATGGAACTCGCATATTTTGAGCTCTCTGTCGTATAATTAAATTTCCTTTATTATATAATAATAATAATTATATATATATATATATATATATATATATATATATATATATATATATATATATTCGGTGACCGTATTCGAGGCCAAACTAGAAGGCTCCCTTTTCTATAGCTACAACACCAAGGGCGCAACTCCTTTCCTTGGATTGCTCCACTTTATCCGTGATACATACGTTTTAATGCTGAGTGTTAAGCAAGGAAGTATCAAGTACCATTTTTGAGTCTTTGGTATGACTCGATCTGGGACTGAACCCCGGTCTCCCGGGTCATTAGCGAACACTCTACCCATTAACCCATTGGATCAGTTACACACACACACACACACACACATATATATATATGTGTGTGTGTGTGTGTGTGTGTGTGTGTTATGATTGTCTTGAGATGTTTATTTGAAAAAAATATGGAGTAAATGTCCGTAAAAAAAGGTAAAATAATTTAGAAAAACCCTAGTATATACAATATTAATATCATTAAATAATGAAGTCATAGTCTTTAGATGTGATCTTGAAATGAAGATTAGAGTGAAGATCTGTAGATATAACAATCTGGGAATTGTGTGAGAGCTTGAAATTTCACTATACAGACAAAAAAGGATCTGCACAAACAAGATTTTGTCAAAGAAAATGAGATGTGTAAAATTCTCGGTGATTTTCCGATAGAAACAGATCATCTAATCTCTACTCGATCATCAGACTTAGTTTTAATTAATAAAAAGAAAAAAACTTGTCACATATGTATAAAAAAAAAAAAAAAACGTGGAACATGAAGGTGATAGTTTTACCGGAGTTAGAACCTTTGGAATTTTAGAGACTGTCCATCACTTTAGGTTTCACGTGTGGTATACCTACAAGATTTTCAAATGGGTTGCGGTACCTTCTATTATTATTTTATATTATTACTCCATCAGGTGGGCAAGGTTTGTTTAAGACTTATTACAATTAGTTTCATGACTTTTGACAAAGAAATTACAAAGATCAAAGGATCTATTTATTTATTTACACACATACACTTACCCCCAAACACACTCACTCTCCATACATATTTAATGGGGGTTTAAAATGTCGGTGCTAGAGTAGATAGATAGATATACCTTAGCGTAGACACAGAGTCAAAGACTTTCGGTATCTTTTAGGACAAGATGTTTCTCTCCCTAAAATTTCAAATAAACTTGTTTGGGACTTACTTCAGTGATGCCCTTGACTCATGGAAGATATCGGGTCTTATTAGCCCCATATCTTCTCACAGAGGTGACCCGTCCCGATCTCGAACAAGTGATATCCTTACAACTATGTTGCTCAAGGGCCAAGCTAACACCCAATCAAATCCGACGGCTAAGTTTCTCCCATTATTTTGGGGGTAGATCAGTAGAGATTCTTTCTTTTTCTTTTCCCTTTCTCTTTTTCTTTATTTCTTTTCATTTTTCTTTTCATTTTTCTTCCTTCCTATATTAATCAATCAATCAATCTGTATATATATATATATATATATATATATATATATATATATATATATACTCCCCTACCCATGAGTGCTCTAGCGAATGAAGTAATCGCGTTGCCATTAGCGTTTATTGCAAGGCTCTTCATATATGAATTGAGCTCTCAGTAGCCGTTCAGCGCATGTATGTAAACAATAGTAATTGTGATTAAAATTTTCTTCGCTGCTGCTGGTTCCTCGTGACTGAGGGTTAGAGTCTTGGATTGGCGTTTGAGTCAACCGGGTTTCGATCCCAGCGTACGGGAAGCTACTATGTCTAGCCACACTGATGAGTTCTGATAGAACGAAACAGATCTGTCTATAGATGACTATGTATATATATATATTAGGTTTCTTTCTTTCTTTGGTTTCTTAATGGCATATCAACCTTTGTAGGTTATTTAATGCCAAAGCCATCCTTCTATAAGAATAGTAGTAGTACTATTTAAGCCATAGCTGGGTGGATAAGGGTGTTCATACTTTTCCCAAGGGTACTTGTCCGAAAGTGAACGTAATGGCGCGAGTGAAGTTCGAACTCGCTTACTACGATTCTGCAGTCCATTCGAAATTCAGTCGCACTATTGCGTTCACTTTCGGACAAATACCCTTAGGAAAAGTTATGAACCCCCTTATCCTCCCAGCTATGGCTTAAATAGTACCGCTACTATTCTTCTAGAAGGATATTAAATAACTTACAAAGGTTGATATGCCATTAAAAAACCAAAGATAGAACGAAACCTTAAATACACACACACACATATATATATATATATATGTGTGTGTGTGTGTGTGTGTGTGTGTGTGTATGGCATTCATCGTGCTTGAGTAAGTGAGTATACATGAATGAATAAGAATTTGCGCGTCTATATATCTATATCTGTAAATACATGTGTGTGTACGTATGTGTATATCCGTGTGGGTGTATGCAATTGTGTCTGCGTGCGTGTGAATTTCAGTGGATGCCCTATATGTATCTATATGTTTTATTTTCTTGTCTTTATCTTGATTTAATACCACCACTTTCATTCATTCGAACAATTTTTGCAAAAATGCCGACGTCATCAGATTCACCACAGTCTGACGTCATGGCAATTAGCACCATCTGATAAGACGTCACTGTTTCTCCCGACCCACTGCCTTACCCCATCTTCTGCAAGATGCTCCTTCTCACATCGGCGCCGCTGTACACATCTACACACATTGAAAAACAGTTAAATACTTTCGAGGGTTGTTTGACAGGTGAGATCTTCTGTCGAGTGGTGTTACTAATAGCGGGTCTATAAAAATGTTCGCGTTTACATTTGGTAGTATATAAAGTCCTGCTAAACATGTCAAGTGTCAGTTCCCTAAGCGATGCTGTAAAGTAAGAGCGGTCGGTAGTCATGAGTATGACATCCGAGTTACTTTACCTAATAAAGTAACTCGGATGTTTAAATTGAAAAACAGGTAAATGCTTTAACCCAAAAGTGGGCAAACTGCGGCACGCAGGAACCTCTAAAAAATGAAAAAATAAACACTTACACTTGAATCGAGACTAAATTGTTTTGATTTTTAAAGATGCAGCCCTCTGATGATTGAAAACCTAGTGATGCGGCCCTCCCACCCAAAATGTTTGCCTACCGCCGCTATGGCCAAAGGTAGAGTTGATTAATGCGATTAAATCAAAATTCAGTCTTTAGAAAGTATTTTATGGTAGTAGTTGTATATCTATCAACCAAGGGTTGATAGATATACAACTACTACCATAAATTACCTATTATTTTTACTATTATAACAATTTATTGGTATATATAATTTTGTCAACAAACATTGAGATGATTAGCAATTAGACGAGTCCATAAAAAGATTCGCACTTTAATAAAAGTTCTTTAGGATAAAAAAAACTATATATATTTCAAGTAGAAAATAATTTAAAAAACGGGGTAAAAACTCACTATTCAGAGTTTCACGGTTCCGATCCCCAGGAAATGAGCACGTCTGACTGAAAAAAGTTGGTGACTGATGAAGCATATACGGAAGAGGAGAATCTCTTTAGAACTTGTTGGTACATTGCATTACTGCAGTTTTCACGACGCTGTCTCTTTTACTAGACGTGAAATCTTCGGCTGTTCTTATAGAGTGAGGGGGTTTTGCTGATGATTCGCTTCCAGTATCATCTGTAGGCAACCTTGGCTGTCCACTGTTGGTAGTCAATCTCGCAGAAGGCCAGAGCCATCTTAATATATGGTTTGGTTTCTTTGTTTAATGACATATCAACCTTCGTGGGTTATTTAATTATTTAATGCCAAAGCTATATTTTGTAGAAGAACAGCAGTGATACTAATGTACATTATCTTTTTCAAGTAGAAGAATTACATTGTGAATTAAATTACCACGACATACAGAAACAATGAACTGCTGTTTCGACCTTATTAGTTCTTATCAGCGGTATACCGTGATCTCCCCCACTGGAGATCGAACCAGCGACCACAGAATGCAGAGCTGAAACTCTACCACTAAGTTATGGTAAACGGAATCAGAACAGGCGACCCCCGGACACAGTTCGAAGTTCTGTGAAGGTTCCCTAATTCGACAAACACCTGAAGAAGGTCGGATAACATATCGGCCGAAAGGTTGTGGAAATAACAATAAATATGAAGACCCTAAATTATAGATGGAAACTTTTCTATGAAGATAGTTGCGTATGCGTTGGCCAATCACCTCTGGTGCATTGACTTCCTTATTCCTCTCACACCTCTCATCATCTCTTACAGACTCCCTGCCTTCCTTGAATCTCTTATGCCACTCAAAAACTGATGCTCGATTCATGCAATGTGGTCGAAAAGCTGTCAGAAGCATTCCATACGTTTCTGTGGCATTTTTTCCAAGTTTAAAACAGAATTTTATAGCATATCGTTCTTCTAAAGTGTCAGATTGCATTTTCAAAATTCACCAGCTGTGACAATCAGGCTTTAGTAGGGTGTATTCCAATTGCTGCTGTAGCTGTTCATTTGAAGCTGAAATCATAAGAATTGGCCAGTAATCTCATAAGATGTATAGCAATAACATACTGAATGTTCAAGAGTCTACAACAATTTTAAATGCCCATATGAAAAAAGTCTGGAAGCTTATCATATGCACCTCGTATATAATTTGTTAACATAAGTCAACAACGTTAGATAAAACTGTGTATTGCTATGCATCACCAACAATTCAATTAAACATCAATCATTTGTTTACACACAGTTAAATAATGAAACAGTACAATTTCAAGAAATTCAATTTCACATAAGTCATTTGATTGCGCTCAGTTTAAACATGGTTCTATTGGACCCATTTCAGGTGGTACCACTCCATCCCCGAATGGAACTAGGACCGATGGCAAAAAAGGGTACCCGGCACTCCCCAAAGCTTCACCATTACTGGAGCCTCACCATCAGATTGTTTAATGTCATATCAGGACACTGGTTGGGGGATGATCTTACTCCTCAGTAGAGATACGGTCAATGTATTCTACAGCCCCACCTGACTGAGCAGGAGGATATTTGGATTGATCATTGCAAATTTGTCAAAAAATATTATATCCCTTAAAATAGACACATATTTACAGGCCAGAAGTGCACGGTAAAAACACTTGGTATTTCAAAATAGTCTTATTTTACATAGAAAAAGAAAATGAAAAGATTTTTGAAACACGCAAAAAGAGTAATAAATCAAAATATAATAGCATAAGATCAACTGGCAAAATATAAAGCACGTCTCTCATTTTTATCATTCAACTTGTAATAGAAAGAAAAATCCAAGGGAAAGCGTGTCTTCATTCAATTTGATGATTATTTTAAAAATTTGTTAGGATCATGATTTTTATGAATACTTGGAAATAGGTTAGGTTTTATTTGAAAAAATTTCCGGAAAAGTTGAATTATTGATGTTTTTTTTAAATAGGGAACAGAACTGAATGAAACCATTTCAAAAAGATAAACATATACATTCAAAGAGATAAGCTTGTACATTCAAAGATATTAGGTTTATATTCTAAGAGATTAGCTTGTCCATTCAAGGAGATAAGCATTTGCATTCAAAGAGATAAGCATTTACATTCAAATAGATAAACTTCTACATTCAAAGAGATCAGCTTGTACATTCAAAGAGATAAGCATTTACATTCAAAGAGATAAGCATTTACATTCTAAAGAGATTATCATTTACATTCAAACAGATAAGCATTTACATTCAAAGAGATAAGAATTTACATTCAAAGAGATAAGCTTGTACATTCAAAGACATTAGGTTTATTTTCTAAAAGATTAGCTTGTCCATTCAAAGAGATAAGCATTTACCTTCAAATAGATAAGCTTGTACATTCAAAGAGATAAGCATTTACCTTCAAATAGATAAGCTTGTATATTCAAAGAGATAAGCATTTACCTTCAAATAGATGAGCTTGTCCATTCAAAGAGATAAGCATTTACCTTCAAATAGATAAGCTTGTACATTCAAAGAGATAAGCATTTACCTTCAAATAGATGAGCTTGTCCATTCAAAGAGATAAGCATTTACCTTCAAATAGATGAGCTTGTACATTCAAAGAGATAAGCATTTACCTTCAAATACATGAGCTTGTCCATTCAAAGAGATAAGCATTTACCCTCAAATAGATAAGCTTGTACATTCAAAGAGATAAGTATTTATATTCAAATAGATGAGCTTGTCCATTCAAAGAGATAAGCATTTACCTTCAAATAGATAAGCTTGTACATTCAAAGAGATAAGCATTTACATTGAAAAAGATAAGCATTTACATTCAAGTAGATAAACTTGTACATTCAAAGAGATAAGTTTCAGTATTCGAAGAGATAAGTATTTATATTCAAAGAGATAAGCTTGTACATTCAAAGAAATAAGCATTTACATTAAAAGAGATAAGCTTGTACATTTAAATAGATAAGCTTGTACAATCGAAGAGATAAACATTTACAGTCAAAGAGATAAGATTGTAAATTCAAAGATATTAGGTTTATATTCTAAGAGATTAGCTTGTCCATTCACAGAGATAAGCATTTACATTCAAAAAGATAAGCTTGTACATTTAAAGAGATAAGCATTTACATTCAAAGAGATAAGCATTTACATTCGAAGAGATAATCTTGATCATTCAAAGATATTGGGTTTATATTCTAAGAGATTAGCTAGTCCATTCAAAGAGATAAGCATTTACATTCAAAAAGATAAGCTTGTACATTCAAAGAGATAAGCTTGTCCATTTAAAGAGATAAGCATTTACATTCAAAGAGATAAGCTTCTACATTCAAAGAGATAAGCGTACATTCAAAGAGATAAGCTTGTGCATTTAAAGAGATAAGCATTTACATTCAAACAGATAAGCATTTACATTCAAAGAGATAAGCTTGTACATTCAAAGAGATAAGCTTGTACATTCAAAGAGATACGCATCTACGTTTTCGTTTTAGAATATATATTCATGAGTTGTATGGTTTACCTCAATGTGTTTATGAAATTATTAGATATACTTAATATATTTTGGTGTTTTTCAACCCCAAAAATAGGCATTTCTTACGGGTTACCTCAAGGCCTGTTTATAAAAATAGAATTTTACAAAGAGAAATCATAGAAATATATTACTAAATATTTCGTTTTAACATTCTTGAATTAGTATATTTATAAGCTGGAACAATTATTCTATTCATGAGCCAGGATGTCATTTCAAAGATTCTTCCTGAATTTCCATGATAAATTTGCACGCCAAATTTTACCATTAATTTTTAAAAAAAAAAACGTCAACTTCAAAACATTGGAAATTTTCAGCCAAAAATGTACTCAGGAACCTTCGACAAACACCTGAAGAAGGCCGGAGGTCATATCGGCCGAAACGTTGAGGAAATAACAATAAAGATGAAGACAATAGTCTCAAATCCCTTAATGATAAAAATCATCAAGCTTCGTTTCAGAAATTTAGACAACTAATATGCACGCCCTGTTACACAAACAATCTTAAAAATAGCCAATATATGGAAAAGGCCATCTGTTTATGAGCACGTATATCTTTAAATCCTCTCGGTTAGTTCTGAGCCAGGTATATCAAGTATATTTATATGTACGTAATGTTTTCGTGATGTTTCGTCTATTTTTTTTATAACGATCTTTTCAACCAACAACCAAGACGTCGTTTTGGCTCGGTCATCGAGTGCATCAAGTTCCATGATTGAATGCCTGCCTATCGTTCCCTACGCACAGCTCCATCCTTCATCCTTAAAAAGCCCAGATGTGTGAAGCGGAGCACATAACTACAGCCACAAGCCCAACAGTGGTTAAATATTCACGCATGCGTACAACGTGACATCTGTCCGCGCATGCGTGCACGATTATCGTTGCAACGTATTGCCCCTTAGCGAGGGTTCCAGCTCTTGCACGTTTGAACCAAAAGTGAACCTTGTTAAAGTTTATATTTTTTAATTTTTGTAAATGCTGATTAGTGTACATGTATATCTTAAATGGAACATGACTTCACGGTGGAATTCACAATGATTTATTCTTGTAATATATATACAGCATCAAAGGACATAAACATGTATATATAGAAAAATAAATATCAAATCATATATATTTGTAAACATCTATATAAATATGTGTAAGTATATGCAACATGATATCAGTCTATGTATGTATGTATGTATGTATGTAAAAAGAGTATATTTCAGTAGAATTTTACAGATAAATACTTTCAAGTGTCTTTTTGTATTTACTGTGTAAAGTTCATTTATCATATATATATATATATATATATATATATATATATATATATATATATATATATATATATACTAATATTTGAAAAGGGTGATAGATAGATAGATAGATAGATAGATAGATAGATAGATGAAATATAAAGAACATGATAGATGGATAGATAGATAGATAGATCAGGTTGAAATAAGGAAATAAAAAGAAAATAATAAAAAGAAACATAATGGTCACATAGATAAATAAAGAGATAGTTAGATACGTACTTTAATAGATAGATAGATAGATAGATAGATAGATGACTATGTAAATAAAATACGAGATATATTCACAGATTTATACATGTTTAAGAATTCCAATATTAGTTCAGAAAGTTTTGATGCAAGTTAGGAATGTTTTTGGAATTACCAGTTCTTAAGAAGAGACGATGTATTTATCACTTGAACAATAAAAGAAATGGGAATCCAAAGAAAAAATGAACAATAAAAGAAATGGGAATCCAAAGAAAAAATGAACAATAAAAGAAATGGGAATCCAAAGAAAAAATGTACAATAAAAGAAATGGGAATCCAAAGAAAAAATGAACAATAAAAGAAATGGGAATCCAAAGACAAAATGAACAATAAAAGAAATGGGAATCCAAAGAAAAAATGAACAGTAAAAGAAATGGGAATCCAAAGAAAAAAATGAACAATAAAAGAAATGGGAATCCAAAGAAAAAATGAACAATAAAAGAAATGGGAATCCAAAGAAAAAAATGAACAATAAAAGAAATGGGAATCCAAAGAAAAAATGAACAATAAAAGAAATGGGAATCCAAAGAAAAAATGAACAATAAAAGAAATGGGAATCCAAAGAAAAAAATGAACAATAAAAGAAATGGGAATCCAAAGAAAAAATGAACAATAAAAGAAATGGGAATCCAAAGAAAAAATGAACAGTAAAAGAAATGGGAATCCAAAGACAAAATGAACAATAAAAGAAATGGGAATCCAAAGACAAAATGAATCGTAATCACAATTTCCCACCCACCGCTATATCTATCTTCATAAGTTGTGTGTTCAATATATTGAGATCTATCAATTTATTTATCGCTCTATCTATCAATCAAGCTATCAAGCAATCGATTTATCTGTCTGAGATACAGACAAACACACACACTTACATCTATCTATCTATCTATCTATATGTATATATATATATATATATATCGTATCCTTTTAGCGTCTCTATCTATGTATATATCTTCCTACGTGCATACTTCTATCTCTTTATATGTATTGTTTTTGGGTCATATATCTTCACGTATATTCATCTCTGCTTGTCTATCTACTTCTCCCTCTCTCTCCCTCTCTCAGTCGGGTATATGTAGTTGATAAGCAAACATCACAGCTTCTTTTATATCTTTTCTCTCCTCTCTACAAGACACAAATGAATATGGATTCACTTTATGACCATCAAACCATTGCAAATCCAACTAAGAGGTAAGCATTTCTGTCAGTGGGTGTTTGGCCTCTAACAAGGTGCATATCTACAGGTTGTCTCCCGCTCGTATTACCCGTATGACCCTATAAAAATAGACTCTGAATGGGGTCTGGCGTGCCAGTTAACCGAAATAATTTGGTAGTGAAACACTGTTGGGAGTATCAACAGTGAGTGAAAACAATATACGATACCTTTCCGGTACGAATCCATTCATTTTTAGTATTTCGAAAATCATTTGTGTATTTCTTATGTAACATGACAACAAATCAGAAGGAACCTTACTGCGCAGGCACCGACAAACACTCTCCTATAAAGTTACTCAGTCGACAGTGAGATGCTATTAAATGCGTTGAATTACGTAGTCATTTACTAAGGTGTGCCTAATTTTAAACAAGTGTGGAACACCCTGTAAGAATCAAACTCATTAATAATGATCTATTGATCTTAGTTTGGTTTATTTGTTTGATGACACATCGACTCCTCATGGATCATTGTATGTCTAAATTTGATTCATTGGTAAATGCTTGTAGTAACTTTATTTTCAATGTTCGTTAATTTCACTTTTTTATTTGCCAGTAATTGTTTGTCTACATACTTTTATATGGTTTCAAGTATTTCTATCTAATACTAATAATTCATACCCAACTGCTTACGGTATCGAGCGTTCCAATCTAATATTATTAATAATTCATACACATTTAGGTTTTAAAGTAACTATTTCTATTTAATCATATTATTTACTTACACACAGTTAAACGTTTACAATATTCCTATCTAACAGCAATAATTTGCTAACCATTTTGTGATTTAAACAAACTAATAACAATAATCCCTATTAAGCAATTGCCCAATCGGCTGGGGCTGTAGAATATACCGTCTGCATCCCTGAAAAGGGGTAAAACCCCACCCTACGAGTGTCCTATGACACTAAACAATCTGATGCACAGGTACCAGTGATGCTGGTGATTTCGGGTATGCGGAGTAGACCTTTATTGCCATCGCTCCCAGGTCCACTCTGGCCAGGAGTGGTAGCACCTGATAGGGTCCTATCTATAGATCAAATAGAACTAAACTGCGTACTTATGCTAAACTGAATTGCTTAAAAGGTAACAGCTTTTGTATGTTAAACTGAATTGTTTGAAATAGAACTGTTTTGACAAACTATACTTATACTAAACTTATGTTTGAATTGAAACTGTTTGATAAAATTGAATAACAGGAAATAGAAATGTTTTGACAATTAAACTGTGTACTTCTGCTAAACTGAATTGTTTGAAATAGAACTGTTTATTTGTATAAACATAGATTTGGCATTAAATAACAAATAAAGGTTTATATGATATAAAACCCAAACAAACTAAACCAGACTTATTAAGCAATTATAACTATTGTTACTAATCTTAATGCAAATAATTTACAGTTATTCCGAATCAAGTACTTCTACCCAATACAAATAATTTTCTAAACGATATATTAGATCCTTTATGGGACCTTAACAGGTACTACCACTCCAAGACAGAGTGGATTTGGCAATGAAGGCGTACTCCTCACTCCTCAGATCTCCAGAACTCGAGACTCGTTTCGTGTCATACTCAGGACATGCTTTTTTTTAAGAGTAAGGAAAGTCTTACTCCTCTGTCCGGTATATATTGTCAGTGTATTTTAAGCCGCGCCAACAGGGCTTTTTTATGTTAAGTAAACGGCAGAATGCATTTGATTGTATATGAGGGGCATCTCAATAATGGATGTTTCAAAGGTGTTTCAAAATAAAGACAACCCATTAATATGAGAATTCATATTGCATCAAATTATCTTTCATCTGAGTTTTAAAAAGCAATCATACCACTTCAGAAACGTCAAACCAGATGTCAAGAGCAGAAATTGATTCACTTTATCCTACAGTACACGTGAAAGACCAAGTTCTCGGGAAAGCTTTCGGAGGGACTTTTTCGAACTTCTTCCGACAGAATCTCTCATCGCATCAACATTGACAGAGCATCTTGTAGTCAACTTCTTTCCTAATCTGGGATTTTCTGCCTTTCTTGTTGAGGTTGTTTACGAACCCTGTGGCTTGAAATTTGTGTACCCAATGATAAATTTGTCTTTTCTGGGGATAGTTAAACTTCCTATCAAATTTTGATGGCCCAGTTTTGATTCATTTTGTCTCCAAATGAGTCGTGATGCCAAATAATTTTACTCTCTTGTCCAATGCATTGTGATCGAGGATTAATAATTTTTATAGAATACAATTTTCAAATCTGAAACAAAAAAGAACACAAAATTATTTATTTGTAATATTATTAGCAGTCACATGGGTCCCATGTAAATTGAGACACCCGATATTTGCTCACTGAAAAACAATGGTCTTTGGTGTAAGAGATTATCATCTGATGTTTAGGATTCTCTTAAGACAAGCCAGATGGAATCTTTCCCACGTGATGTAGCGACGATGTGTATTTTAAGTCTCTGTATAAAAACCAGAAATAGTTAAAGCTTTATCTTCTTGCAATCATTTCATTACTTTAAATTTTATCCATCATCTTTTAAATAAAGACACCTTTAATAGATGAAACTTTATCTTTAAAGATGGATAATTCTTGCTTGAGGATATGGTAATCTATCTTAATCAGATTCAGTCTTTACATATTGGAACAATCTATCCCCCGTTATGGGACAGAAGATGGACGCCGGCAACCTGATAGATACCATGACTGAAAATTCCTTAATATGACCCACGTCCGATCAACGAAAGTACCCGTCAATTTTTTCACGGAAATCGCTTTCTATTAATCAGTATTCATAATTAAAAGTAATTACATGCCTGATATGAAGGGAAAAAAGTCGTAGATTCCGACAAACGGAAATCTCGGTGCAGACTGAAGAGGGGGCTTACGTTCATGTTTTTCATAAAGCAATCTGTTGGGTAGGTGATTCTAATATGAACAAAGGAATAGTTACAATCAACATGACAGTGAGCACAAGGTTCACCTGGTGGGTGCCCTTCAGCGAACACTATCCGCCCCACAATGTAAGGCGCCTCAGTCGACGTGAAATGATTTTCAAGACAAGACAGTTTTCTTCCTTGTGTCTACGAATTTGTCAGTCTGCACAGATGGTTTTAGGCAGAGACAGGGTGTATACTTTCGACTAAAATGCGGTCACAGTACTCAGATTCTAGGTTACACACAAACACGCACACACACGCGCGTGCGCACGCACATATATATACATACACTCACACACACTAGGTTGAATGAAAATGTCTATAGCCTGAAACGTAATTATCTTAATTTCGATGTGAAAGGTTCTATGTAAATGGTTGATGTACATAATATTTATTTAAGGACAAGAAAGTCTATTGAGGAAAAAATTGTCTTTTTAGCAAAATTTATATACATATAATTCTTATATATATATATATATATATATATATATCAAGTGAATAAGGACTGTGAATATCCAAAGAATGAGTGCTCAAAGCACGGCTATTTAATACAAACTATACCTGCAAAGCAATATATTTTTCCATGCTTTGGTTAAAATACAAGAAAATTAGAAATTGTATTTCGCCAATGGCCCGGGAGACTGGGGTTCAATCCCAGGTCAAGTCATACCAAAGACAAAGTTTTTTCATTGAAAATACTCGATTTTCATCATAAGTATATTTTCAATATTTCATTGTACTTTTTAAAAATCAAACTTTTATTTTTGTCTATAAAGAAAAAAGTGGGTAGAGTGTTCGCTAATGGCCTGGAAGACCGGGGTTCAATCCCAGGTCAAGTCATACCAAAGACTCAAAAATTGGTACAGGATGCCGCCTTGCTTAACTCTCAGCATAATAAGGTACAGATCAAGGGTAAAACGAAGCAATCCATGGAAAGGAGTAGCGTCCTCCCCTACACCTCGGGTTAATAGCTATTTAAAAGGTTGCCTTCGGGTCACCCTCGCCTACGGTTACCAACTTTACTTACTTTATTTGACTGTTCTCATTTGTTTATACACAGTATAATGGTTTCAAGTATTCCTCTCTAATACAAATAATTTGCTCACAGTTATATTGTAGCAAGTACTTTTATCTAATACTAATAATTGACTCATAGTTATATGGTTTCAAGTAACTATACCTATCTAATAATAATAATAATTACTATTTGTTAGCACATAGTTACAAGGTTTCAAGCATTCGTATTTGATAGTAATAATTTGTAAACAGAACTGTTGAAACCATAGATTGGAACAAACGGGTGCGACTATTCTGAGTTAGAGTGGATTTGGGAGTAATGACAATGAAGAAGAACTCTACATTTCACAGTGCTTGCGGTTCAGTTAGTGCTAATGTCCATTAGGAAAGGCATGAATCCATTTATTATTCTCCAGCTGTGTGTAAATAATGAATATAAGAGCAATATCAATGAATATGTACACCACAATCATCAGAGCTCCAGTACTGAAGCCTCACCATCAGATAGAGTCAGCGTATTATAATCCCTGCCTACAGGGGAAGAAGGCCGATGGATTTATCGGCCGATATGTTTATGACACAGAATAAGAAAATCTCCGAAATTTAAGCAAAGATAAATTTAGCTTTGTCTTGTTGGAGTGGAAGTCAGTACAAATAAAATTTGTTAGTCATAGCTAACTCGTTAACCTACTCTTCTTTCTTTTTTTCTTTTCAAGAATATGTACCCGAAGGTGTCGGTATGTATGTATATTTAAACGGACATGTTTGTACCTCTGGGTGAACAAGTACAGGCTAAGTATTACCTCCTCCATTTCTCGTGGAAGACAATCGCCAATTGCAAGTAGCTGCTGTCAAAATAAGCACATACTTTAATGAATCATATAGCGGTATGCTCTTACAAGACAGCTACACATTTCAAGCAAAATCTTCATCGTGCTTCCTCCCAGAGAGATTCACTTTTTAAGCGCGAAAAATAAGCAACGAGACTTGACGCCGTTTTTCGAATTTCTTCTCTTTTCTCTCGTTTCTTTAATAGATATTAATCATAAAAAATGTCTACATCGTTGCTGGGAAATCTCCTTATTTCTCAGTTTCCTTTCACTGGTTGCAAAAGGATTGTAAGTTTGGATACAGACTTCTTAAATATCCGGACTGTCAACTTCAGCCTACGGTAAAATTTGCGTAGGCCGAAAAAAAAAAGAAGTCCAATGATGGAGTATGTTTGACTACCCCGTGCTTCAAGAATATAATTGTCTTCTTTTGGAATGGAGAGATGTATTTTATTAGTGTAAGTCAACTTGGGACAAAACCAAGGTCTCAGTAAGGGATTTGGAGCAAATAACATATATTTTCCGCAAAATGCTATCTTCTGATATTTTTGGGTAATGCGTTGTCAATGTGGTTTTCTATATTAAGATTTATCAATTTAGATGAAATTTAGATGAATTTTACCCACCTCCTGGTCAAAATTCTGCATAGGAAATGTCAAATTTTATTGATCTGGGGGCCCTACACTAGCCCCCTGCTCTTCATCTGTCGGACCTGCCAATTAATTTAAATAACCAATTCAAAAACGAATTTTAAAAAAATAAATCAAAGAATGCAAAAGTCTTATACATGAGTAATTATTGGCCTTATTTTCTTAGTATTGTGCTGATACTTATGCTAAACCCAGTTAGCCTGGTTTGATTGCCTTAACTAATGCTTTCATGAAACATTTGCAAAGATGACGATTTATGCTGCTAATATGGGGAAAATGATACCTCGATGAATCGAGTATTTCTTTAAATACCTCAAGTGATACTCTCACATTGGGTTGTTTTCTTTCAGAAATATAATACATATAACACGTGTAGAATGTCGATTTAATTTAACGAGTGTCCTGATATGACATTAAACAACCTGATGGTGAGGTTCCAATGATGTAGGAGCTTTGGGAAATGCGGAGCACCCCTTCATTGCAATCGCGCCCGGGTCCACTCTGGCTCGTAGTGGTAGCACCTGATTGGGTCCTATCTATGGGTCAAATAGAAATAAGCAGCGTACTTATGCTAAACTGAATTGCTTGAAATAGAACTATTTTGACATTTAAACTATGTTCTCATGTGAAACTGAATTTTTCGAAACAGAACTGTTTTTGTATGCTAAACTGTATTGTTTGAAATAGAACTGATTTGACATTTAACTGTGTCTAGAAATAATCTATATTTATACCAAACTGAATTGTTTGAATTAGAACTGTTTGACTAAACTGAGTAGCTTGAAATAGAAGCGTTTTTGACAATTTAACTGTGTACTTATGCTAAACTGAATTGTTTGAAATAGAACTGCTTATTTGCATTAAAATAGATTAGGTATTAAATAACCTACACTGGTTGATATGCTATAAAACCCAAACAACCAACCAACAAACTGAATTGCGGGATCAACAGATTCCTCAATGGGATTGAAACTTCTTTTCCCTTCTTTTCTTAAACAAATGATCTGTTAACATCATCCCTCAGTTGTGAATAGTCATCGTTGATCCAGACTCCTGAGTTCCATTTCTTTTCAGTTGAGAAAAGGTTCAGGTTTTAAGTGTAAAATTAAATGACTCGTGAACCTCTATGATTCCCGTCATAACAACAGTCTATGATGATACTGTTCCTTCTATTTAAAAAAAGGGTGGAGGATGGTTGGTTAGACGGTTATACGACATATCAATCCTTATTGGATTATTTTATGCCGGAACTATTCATACATATATTGGTTGAAATGGAATCAGTGAACCATGTTTAAATTTGATTACGTTTCACTTTGTGCTAATGCATTTGAAAAAGGCATGAATCCCTGTTCTCCCTGCGGCTACGGGTAAATAGTAGGGCAGACTCGGCTCTTTATCCTCGGTTCAGCAACCAGTCTAGGAAAAGGAATTGAAGCCAGTTTTATAAACCTTGTGTGATACTCTGCTCGTTGCGAAGGCGTTGGGTGATATGTACAAGTGTACATATTCTGGTTGAAGAGTGAGATAAAAATGATTGTAGGTTTTTAGACTCCTAAGAATGGATTTTCCCACAAAACAGTGGGCGAGAAGATAAGAATGTTGGTTAAGTGCTTCAAGTTGGAATCTATCAGGAAGTCGCGATTTTTTTTTTTATTCTTATAGTCTCTCCTTTACAAAAGAAGAACGGAGAGTACAGCGGTTGAAATTTTGTCAGTATATCAACCGAGAGGAAGACAAGAGGTTAATTCGATTCGTTTCTCTAGTTTTACAGTGTATCAACTTTAGTTGAGGGTATTTAATGGCGAAATTTGTTTATTTGTTAAATTGTTTACATGTAATTACATAATAATTAATTGTAAAAATTATAGCTTCATGTAACTATCCTTGATAAAAATAATTTACACACTTTTATTAGTTCCAAGTATTCCTATCCAATACTAATAATTTGCACACAATTATTCAAGTATTTCACTCTGACCCGGATTGGTAGAACCTGTAAAGGTCCCATGTATGACTCAAATTGAACAATCTAAGATCCTGCTTAAAATTATGAATTAAATTACCTCTTAAATACACACTCACACACAAACACACACACACACACACACACACACACACACACACACATATATATATATATATATATATATATATATATATATATATATATATATATATATATATATATATATATATATATATATATATATATATATATATATATATATATATATATATATATATATATATATATATATATATAATATATATATATATATATATATATATATATATATATATATATATATATATATATATATATATATATACTATACCGGACATATATATATATATACTATACCGGACATTGGCCTAGGGGTTAGAGTGTTCGCCAATGGCCCGGGAGACCTGGGTTCAATCCCAGGTCGAGTCATACCAAAGACTCAAAAAATGGTACTTGATGCCTCCTTGCTTAACACTCAGCATTATAAGGTACGGATCAAGGGTAAAGTAGAGCAATCCAGGGAAGGAGTAGCGCCCTCCCCTACACCTTGGTGTAGTAGCTATCGAAAAAGGAGCCTTCGGGTTACCCTCGACTATGGTCGCCAACTTTACTTTATATATATATATATATATATATATATATATTAAAATGAATAGGTCAACTAAGAGATTTATATTCTTTAAAGAATTATTTATTTTGTTCTTAAATACGTGAATGTTTCCAGCTTGTTGCTTTCATCAGAGAATATTTAGTAAATTCCGAGTTTTTTTTTTTTATTTGGATGTGGCACAAGGCGATATGAATGGGACATCCAATAAGACTTGAATTCATTCGTGTATGTTTGTTATTCGAATGTTTTTTCAGGTTTTGTATCGGTTTATTGAGAGGTCACTGTTTTCTGTAAGAATTCTCTTCCTCCCCCTAATCCTCTCTTTCCTTTTCTTAAAGTGTGTCTCTTGATTGTTTCATATTCTAGAAATTTCCATGAAGAGACATTAACGAATTACACAACCTACTCAAAAACCTACATACCAGAATAAAATTCTCTATGGAACACAGCGCAAAAGGACTAGCATTTTTAGACATCCTCATAAAAAACGAAAATGGTCAACTCATCATAGATACGAGGCTCGTTAAATAAGTTTCCATACTTTTTTCGTATGGGCACTTTTATTGAGAGTATACACATGAAACTCTAGTGCCCTTCGAAGTAATCTCCTCCGGCTGCAAAACACTTGTACTGTTCCAACAAGTTCTGGAAGGCCTCATGGAATTCATCTTGTGTGTGCGTGTCAATGACCTTCGTCACAGCCTCTTTTATCTCCTCAATTGTCTCATAACGACAGCCTGTCAGCATAGGGAATAACCAAAAGTCACAGGGAACAAGGTCTGGACTATATGGACGGTGGGAAACTGTCTTGATGTCCATCTTGGTCAAATAGTCTGTGACAAGGATGGAGTTGTGGACTGGTGCATTGTCCCAGTGGAAATGCCACTGACCCGATTTGAAGAGTGCTGGCCTCTTCCCAAGGAATCTCTTCCTGAACTCCGTTTAAACCTCAACATAGTAACCCTAACCCTAACCCTTTGGAAAATCAACTGTGGGGTATTGACTTCCCATACCTCTCATCATCCCTCACAAACTCCCTGCCTTCCTTGAAGCTCTTATGCCACTCAAAAACTCATGCTTGATTCATGCAAGATGGTCCAAAAGCAGTCTGAAGCATTCCATACGTTTCTGTGGTATTTTTTCCATGTTTAAAACAGAATTTTATTGCATATCGTTCTTCTAAAGTGTCCTCACGTCTAGGTTACATTTTTGAAATTCACCAGCTGTGACAATCAGGCTTTAGTAGGGTGTATTCCAATTGCTGCTGTAGCTGTTGATTTAAACCTGAAATCATAAAAATTGGCCAGTCATCTCATAAGATGTATAGCAATAACATAGGGAATTTTCAAGAGTCTACGACAATTTTAAATGCCTGTACAAAAAACGTCCGGTCACTTATTGAATGCACTAAGTATCTAACATAAACTCACAGACACCCAAAAATACCTCCACTTCAATAGCCACCACCCCAAAAACTGTATAAAATCCACCCTTACACTCTAGCACGTAGAATATACACCATAATCACTCATAAAAACTTCAGGAAAAACTCACCTTAAAGAACTAAACACGACCCTACACCAGACAGGATACCCAACAACACTGATAAATAAGGGATTCGAATAAGCTGAAAAAAATGCCACAAAAAGAACAAAACCCCAAAAAACATAACAACGAAAAACCCCGAGTATTCATCGCAGAAATAATTCTAAAAATCTAGATGAACTAAAAAAAAAAAACAATGACAAAATCAAACAAATACTAGCCACAACAAAAATCATTAAAAGCGAGAGACAACACAAAAATCTTAAAAGAACACTCACCTCTTCAACATTTGGGGAAAACATAACACAAGGGGTTACTAAATGCAATAATAAACGATGTAAAATATGTGAAATAATTATAGAAGGTAAATCCTACACCTTTAAAAAAACGGAAACAAAATTCATAATAAATAAAGATTTAAGCTGCAAGTCAAAAGACTTCGTCTACATAATTGAATGTAGCGAACGTAAATAAGTATGTATAGGATCGATAGAAGCCCTCAATACCAGAATAACAACCAACAAAGCAATATTAAAATACCAAAAAATAGAAAATTTAATGTTTCTAAATACCTATATGAATGTAGTCTCGGATAATCTAATAAAATCTCCATATATCAAACCAAAGACTACACATTCCTTCAAATAAAAGAAAAATCTTTATAGACAAATTCAAGACCATGTCGAATTACACACACACACACACACACACACAAACGGAAACAAACATATATATATATACATATATATATATATATATATATATATATATATATATAAACATACACACACACACACAAGTTAATTATAAAAAGTTATTGCCAGAAAATTTTAAGCCACATTACGTCAAAACAAAAAAAAACCTCAAGCCCAAACTATACCCACACACATAGGAACAATCAAGCCCAAACCGCACACATACACGCGCACGCGCACGAGCAGAGGAACAAATACACATACACAGAAAAAGTAACTATAACAAAAAAAATGAAGAATAAACTCTATAAAATATCAACTATACACACACACACACACACACACTGACCCAGAGTAAAACAACGAAAAACTTTATTGCATATCAAAAATCAAATATTGATTGGGGAAATGTTCTAAGAAGACAGACGAAGAGACACACTCTGAGAAAAGGAAAGAGAGGAGGAGGACGAAGACGAGAAGGAAGAAGGGAGGAAGAAGAGAAATCTAACTCAAAGTAGTGACCTCTATATAAACCGATACAAAACCTGAAAAAAAAAACATTCAAATAAAAAACCTACAAGAGTGAATTCGAGTCTCATTAGGTGCCACATTTTTATGGTCTTGTGGCACATCCAAACAAAAAAACTTGTAATCTACTAAATGTTCTCTGACGAAAGCAAAAAGCTGGAAACGTACACTTACGTAAGAATAAAATGAATAATTCTTTAAGAAATACAAATCTCTTAGTGGGCCTGTTCATTTTGAAATGTCTACTTTTTTCTTTCTTTGGACCAAGAAATAAAAAAGAAAAAAGTTTTTTTTACATATATATATTTATCAACTATAATATTAGGACGTTGTGCATATAAACATTTTTCATACTGGTTAAAAATTATCATGTG
>OY757937.1:16297658-16360158 GCA_963585895.1 Sepioteuthis lessoniana | reverse complement strand
TTTGTTCAAATTCTTTTCTTAATGAATATTTAAAATGTAAAAGTTTATTGTTTTTTTTTTCTCCTGGAAATGTCGTTGAGCAGAAAAATCAGTCTAAAATGATAAGGAATTTCTAAATAATAAATGGTTGAAGATTTTGATTTTGATTTTGATATTTTTCATATGGAAAATAATGAATAGACGACATGAATAGAATAACTCAACAACAAATTCAACCAACTAAAAACCCGACGGTTTTTAGTTGGTTGAATTTGTTGTTGAGTTATTTTGTAATATTCATTAATCTTCATCTGTTTCTAAATTTGATGAATTTGTTCTTTATTAGCTTATCTTTAATTGAATTAATTTCTTTCATGGATCCAAGTAAACATTATAATTCCTTTTACCATTACGCTGAATATATTATAACTATCTTTCAAACTACCTTGCCCAGCCGGTTTGGGTTGTAGAATACATCGACGTGCAGTCGATGTATTCTACAACCCAAACCGGCTGGGCAAGGTATACGCTGCAGAGGGTTAAGACCCCCCAACAATGAGTGTCCTGGGTATGACTCTAAACAATCTGATGGTGATGTTCCAGTAATGCTGGAGCTTTGGGGAATACGGAGCACCCCATCGTTGCCATTGCTCCCAGATCCACTCTGGCCCTGCGTAGTAGCACCTGATAGGGCACTATTTATGGGTTAAATAGAACTAACTGCATACTTATGCTAAACGGAATTGTTTGACTAAACTGAATAGCTGAAATAGAAACGTTTTTGACAATTAAACCGTACTTACATTTAAACTGCCTGCTTATGCTAAACTGAATTATTTGACATGGAACTGTTTTTTGACATTGAAACTGTTCTTACACTAAACTGAATTGTTTAATATAGAACTGTTTTGACATTTAACTGTGTGTAAACAAAATCTGTACTTATACAAAACTGAATTAGTTGAATTAGAACTGCTTGACTAAAATTAATAGCTCGAAATAGAAATGTTTTTGAAAATTAAACTGTACTTGCATTTTAACTGCGTACTTATGCTAAACTGAATTGTTTGAAATAGAACTATTTTCATAAAAATGGATTTGGCGTTAAATAACCTAGAAAGGTTGATATGCCATAAAATCCAACCAACCAACCTTTCAAACTACCATGACCAAAATATATCAGTTATTCTAAGTTTCTAAACTAATCTCATATGAATATTTATCATAAGAGGAGAAGAAAAGAGAAATCTCGGATAGTTTTTTAAAAAAATTGCAATTAAAAAATTCAAGTTACTAGCAGTAGAGCCCCTCCTCTCTCACGAGCTAATAGGAGAAAAAAACAACAACAATGTTTTAACCGGTTGAAAAGTTAATGCGAAACATGGAAGAAATCCGAAACTACTCTCACATTTCCAGAGAACTTGATTCTCAGTAGTTTGAGGGTTTGGTTTAATGGCATATAATTTAATGGTTTGGCTTAATTTGGATTGGTTTGGTTTGGTTTGGTTTTAGGGCAAATCAACTATTTCAGGTTATTTAATGATAAATCCATTTTTATACATATAAACAGTTCTATATCAGACAATTCAGTTTAACATAAGTACACATTTTAATGTCAAAAACAGCTCTAGTTCAAATAATTCAGTTTAGTATAAGTACGCAGTTTAAACGTCAAAAACTGTTCTATTTCAACTAGCTCAGTATATCATAAGTACACTGTTTTGTTCTATTTAATAGTTTTATTTCAAATAATCTATTTCAGCATAAGTTCAGTATTTTGTTTGCACAAAGTTAAATGTCGGGACAGTTCTATTTCAAACAATTCAGTTTAGCATAAGTATGTATTTTAGTTTGATTTGAGCCATAGATAGGACACTATCAGGTGCTGCCACTCAGAACGAGAGTAGACCTGGGAGCGATGGCAATAAAGAGGTACTCTGCATTCCCCAAAGCTCCAGCACCACTTGAGCCTCACCACCAGATTGTTTAGTGCCATATCTGGACACTCGTTGGAGGAGTCTTACCCCTCTGCAAAGATGCAGTCGGTGAATTCTATAGCCCAAACCGACTGGACCAGGTTTGCCTTAATGACATATTGTTTAATTGCACATCGTTTAATGATTTGGTTTAATGGCTTCATTAACCCTAGAGATTATTCAATACCAAACCCTGGGAACACACACACACACACACACACACACACACACACACATATATATATATATATATATATATATATATATATATATATATATATATATATATGGAGCCTTATAATCAGATTGTTTAATGTCACAACTAGGACACTCGTTGGCGGGATTTTTATCCTTCGGCAAAGATACAGTCGGCTTATTTTCCAGCCGAAGCCGACAGGGCAAGTCATTTAATATGTTGGTGGGGGTGATGTGAAAAAGCGAGAGGAACTAAAAAAGTAAAAAACGGTCAATCCATATTGTAGCAACGAGGAAAATAGCTATGCTTAGCTTAGCTGAGGCACCAGGCCAGATGAATGGAACGCCCTGAGAGAATCGAATTCAGAGTTTCTGTTTAAGTCATAGGCTTTGAGGCAAAAACACCGTTTTTCAAAGACAATCTTTATATCTATTTTGTTTATTCCAAAATTGAAGAGCTATTCGGATTGCCCTGTAAATTGTATGGAGCAACGTACATTCTAAAAAGTTGACGATGGTTCAGCTACCACAGATCGATTCGTGGCAAAAGTATTTTTCTTTTATTGTTCTTTTTAAATTCTTTTTTTATTATTCCTGTTTTTCTTCCATTGGTTTCACTTTTTTCCTTTTTTACCTCTTTATTTCTCTTTTTTTTCTTTTTTCTTTCATTTTTCTTCTTTCATTACTTCTTTCTTTTTTTTTCTTTCAATTGTCCTTTTCTTTCTCTTTTGTTTATTATTTATTTTCGCTTTTTTCTTCCTTTTTTCCTTTTTTTATCTTACTTATTATTTTCTCTATTTTTACTTTTTTCTTTTCGTCTCTCTTTTTTTCTTTTAATTGTATATACTTTCAGCATTTTAAATTGATATGTAAGATGTAGAAACTATATTGAGGTAAGGAATAAAAAAATCCAATAGAGTGAGTATATAGATGCATTTACCCAACCCCTCCGGACGAAATCAATTTTTCCTTTTGCTACATAGGTTGCCATGCCAAGGTTAAAGAACCCAATCTGACGTACTATTTATTCATCGCCGGAAGGAGAAAAGTTGGATTCTTTTCCCAATGGTATTTTTGCGATGTAAAATATAGACAGCCTCATTCAGGATTTGAACTCTGATCAATTTTCTAAAACAATAACCATTACACAACAAGCGCCTCCAGAAACAATATAGAGAGAGAAACAAATGAACGTACTGTCATGCCACACCTTGTGTCATTAAGCTGTGATATTATCCAGTTTTTGACGTAAAGCATGTGTAATGCTTTAAAATGTCCAAAGATGAGAAGAACCACCGTAAAACTAATGTAAATAACTTGTGAAAGAAAATAACTATCGCTAAGCCTTAAAGAACACTAAAAACTTTAGTAATTTTTTTGAATAGCAAAAGCAAGATAGTGGAACAGCTGTGCAGCTACTTGGCTCTCATCTAAAAAAAAAAAACATCCAAGTAAGACGAACAAGACATGCGTGAGACTGCTGAAGAAACAACAACGAACTCATAAGAGATATTCTTCGATGGATCCCTACACATGGTCGCACCAGTTTTGGCCGACCAGTAATAAGTTATTTACATCAGTTCTATGCAGATACTGGGTGTAGTTTAGAAAACCTGCCGGAAGCGATGGATGATAAGGACGCTTGAAGAGTGAGAGTCAGAGAAATCCGTGCTGTCAGCGCGACTTGATGATGATGAGATATCTTATTGTACTGTATATAGATTTTTTTCAATGCGTTTTTATTGTATTTTTAATTCTTTTTAGCTTCTTTTAGGGGATAATTTTTTATGTATTTTATTTATTCAAAATAGATATAACTTAAAAAAATATTTTTTACATTTTTTTTAAATTTTTACTTAGGTGGCGTTGTTTAGTGACGTAAAGTCAGACATATTGATGCTTACTGAACTGAAAAATGGCGTAAAGATGAAATAAAAAGAAAATATGACGGTAAGTAAAAGAAGAAAAGTTGAATGAAGTAGGAATGAAAAAAAAAGGAGAAAGAAATAAATTTCTTCAATAATCTGTACAAATATGCGTATTATATAAGAAAATATGTACACATTTATATAGTAGCGTAGGTTAACAAGTACATTTCAAATTATGACGTCATAATAATCTGCCAAAAGTGACTTTTTTATCAATGGGATCAAAGCTCTGCAACACCGATGGAAGAAGTATGTGCGCCACAAAGAGTCTGTGTTGAAAAATAAACATCATTCGATCATGTTCTATGATAGTATCTTGGTCAGTCAACCAAGAATTTTTCAGTCGATCCTTGTATATATATATATATATATATATATGCACACAGTCGCGCGCACACACAAGAGTTGTAAACGATATTTGTGCATTTATAAGACTATATATATACATATATATATATGTGTGTGTGTGCGTGTGTGTGTGTGTGTGTGTGTACACAACATAGATAGATACTAAAATATGTATTGAATATATATTATCTAAAATACTTTTTTTTATAATTTTGGGTGGTTATTTTTCAATTCTTATATTTCTTTGTGCATTATATAAGAAAATTATATATATATATATATATATATATATATATATATATATTTGTGTGTGTGTGTGTGTGTGTGTGTGTGTTTGTGTGTGTGCACAAGTGCGTTAAATATATTATAAACAATCATAAATAAATATTCAAATATACATTGAATACGTCTTATATATCATATAAGGTTGTATACGATATGTGTACATATATTCTTAAATAGTTAAATATGTATAGCACACACACACACACACACACACACACACATATATATATATATATATATACATATATATATATATATATCCATATGCACACCCACACATACTCAAGTTTATGTATAAATACATATATATTAAGATATATATTAAATATATATCATCTAAGCATTATTTTTCGGGGATATTTTCATTTTTTTAAAATTTCTTTGTAACTTCTTATCTTTCTCATCAGTTAGGTCATTTTTGAAGTTTATGGAAAATTCCTCATTTTCTTTCTATTTTATCTCTGCTTTTCTTCTTCTTTCTCTTCTCTTTGAAAAGAATATTCTTGTAAATTTAATTTACAAATAAATGTTTTCTTCCCAAACAGAATCAACTTGATTTAATTAGTCATCTGTTAGCAAAAGACTTGGACTGGTTTTTGTTCTTTGGATTGAAGAAAGATATTAATTCTCGACTAAAATTCTTTACCTGCCTTAAAGGTACTGATATCATTCCAAGACCGAAACCATTCTTTGCCCGAAACTTGAATTTTCAAAAACAGAAAAGATAAAAAAAAAAAAATTAAAAAACAAACGTTACATTGACAAATCGATTAGTTTTTAAAATAATTCGATTTGAGACGATAAATATTGAAAATGAATTTTTTTAAATAAAATTGGTTGGTGACTTGAAATAAATACTTATTTCTTTCTGATAAAATAAAGAACAGCGAACTCTCTGTATGGTTGCAGAAAAACTGCAATTATGAATCCTGCTTAAACAAAACTGACCTTTTGTAGAGTGAATTCGTCTTCTTTTTTTTTTCTTTTTTTTTTTGTTGTTGTTTTGTTTCGTTTTGCTTTTTTGCAGGGGGGGTCTTTTTCTCTTGGTAATATTTTAGAATTTAACAAGCGTGTTGTTTCACTGTTGTAGAATTAAAAGTTTACATTTATCAAAAGAACTAAAAAGGAGAAAAAATATATCAGACAACATTTCTCAGTGCATTAAACAGATATAAGAGGATTACATCGTTACGTACGCTGTGGTGTTCCTTGCTGAGACTAAAATATGTTTCATGAAACAAGATTGAGTACAGCTTGTAGAATTCAAGCTTTTTAACGTGATTTTTAACGAAAATATTTCTGTTTACATCGTATTCCGTTAATCTTCAATTTTACCAATGATTTGAAATACGGAGCGAAACCTTATCGCTCTAAATTAACTATTGAAATACAAACTATGGAGTAAATTAACAAAAAGAATGATTGACAAAACATGTCGAATGACGAAGATGAAAGATAATACTCGTCAAAATAATTCATGATAAGGATTGACAAAGCAGGTACAATTAGGAAGATGAAAGATAATACTCATCAAAATTATTAATGATAATGATTGATAAAGCAAGCAGAATTTTGTTGAAGGATAAAACTAGTCAAAATTATCGATAAGATAAGATTAAGAAAACCAGTAGAATTAGGAATATTAAGGAGAATAACCAGAATTAGGAATATTAAGGAGAATATTAGTCGAAATTACTGATAATAATGATTGGCAAAGCAACTATTAACTCAATGTTTTTAAGATTTGGGGGACACTGTCGATATACGAACAGAATAAGATGCATATATCATTATTTTCTCATATTGCTGCAAAAACCAACAACTGTTCGACCGTTAACGCTTTCATCAGGTGATGAAACTGCACTTTTGCCACAAATCCAGAACGCACCAACAGTATGTTACAATGCCAACAGACTTGGTTAGTTTTCCGTCACATCTTGGGAGGCAGCATCTTCCTTTAATGGAGTCACAACTTTCCAGTAATTAAACGATAATTCAATGATCTAAAGATTTGAATTAAGTGACAAGATGACAAGTTATTACATCGAACGAAACGAAAACCTTAATTTCCGTGAAATTCAGGTGCAAAGTGTGTTTATAAGGTGCAATAAGGAATCGTTTATTCCGAGTTGTTAATTTGAATGACAAGAAGATGAGATTGTGGGAATATTCATATAACGTTCTATGTAGTTACAGCTCAAATGATTCATTTCGTCAAGTGGTAATCTGTTGCGAAAAATCCTGGATAATGTAGGTTTGGTTGAGTTTGATGACATATCAACCATTTTAGGTTATTTAAAGCCAAATCCTTTATATATATATATATATATATATATATATATATATATATATATTTGATATAAATGATTTGGTCGGGTTTTATGGCATATCAACCATTTTAGTTTATTTAAAGTCAAAATCTTTTTATACGTATATATTAAATATATATGATTTAGTTTGGTTGGGTTTATGGTATATCAACAATTGAAAGTTATTTAAGGCCAAATCCTTTATATTGCTTATATGCTTTTTTAATGCCAAATCCTCTTTATAAATATACATTAAATATATATGATTTGGTTTGATTGGGTTTTACGGCATATCAACTATTGTTGGTTATTTAATACCAAATCCTATTTATACATACATATTTAATATCTATGATTGGGTTTGATTGGGTTTTATGGCATATCAATCATTTTAGGTTACTTAATACCGAATCCTCTTTATATATATATATATATATATATATATATATATATATATATATATATATATATATATATGAAGAGGATTTGGCATTAAGTAACCTACAATGATTGATATGCCATAAAACCCAATCATACCAAATCATAGATATTTGATATATATTTATGAATAGGATTTGGCATTAAATAACCAACAATGTTTGAAATGCCGTATATATATATATATATATATATATATATATATATATATATATATATATATATATGATTTATAAACCTTTTTTAGATAACCTGCGTTAATGAGCCTACACACTGTTAAATAGTTTCACGTTTAGCTGTGAAACAGTCACAATTTAACATCAGTTATTTGTTTGCAAATAATTTGTTCTATTTGAACGATAGATAGGACCCTATCAGGTGCTACCACTAGTAACGATTGGGTTGCTTTTTCCAGTTGTCATTAATATTTTCTTAAGGTCATCCGAAATTTTCTAGACTTGTATCACCCATAAATAAATACATAAGGTAAAGTTGGTGACCGTAGTCGAGGGCGACCAGAAGGCTCCCTTTACAATAGCTACCACACCGAGGTATAGAGGAGGACGCTACTCCTTTCCCTTGATTGCTCCACTTTACCCTTGATACGTACCTTATATTGCTGAGTGTTAAGCAAGGAGGTATCAAGTACCACTTTTAAAGTCTTTGGTATGACGCAACCTGGGATGGAACCCAGGTATGAAGCAGTTCCCCTCAAAACTCAACTATACATGAATAATAACTAATGATATACGTTTTGATAGCATAATATCTCATTAGATATAAGAGAATTCTGGTATCTTAGGTTTATAAAAAAATGCTTTTTATAAAAACAAAATTATTGCGAGTGTACTTAGATAGATAGATAGATAGATAGATAGATATGAACTTCAAATCCTGGACGAGACTGTTTGCATTTCACATACTGATAATACCCTTGGGAAAGGTATAAATCCAATTCTACTACCTGCAGAAGGACAGGCTGAGCTCTTTAACCTTGGTATGGCAACCAGTTTAAGAAAAGGAAAACTCTAAATTCAAATCCGTTAAACTCTTATGTTACGTCCTGTTCGGGCTGAGAAGATAGATAGATAGATAGATAGATAAATATGAATGAAATGTAGTCATTAGCATTGAAAGAATGAAAAAAGAAGCTTTTATTGGAATAGAAGAGATCATAATAAACAGAAAAGGAAAAGGAAGACAAATGAAAAAAACTGAAATAAATTTATTTGTTAAATGGACGAAGGAAAAAACTTTCTAACATTTTTGAATAAATAAAATAAACTTAAATGAAATAAAACCTTTTCGTAATCTAAACCGAATTAACCCTTTCCTGCTAAAAATATTCGTTTTTATTTCCAACAAATTTTTGTTCTCATTTATTTTACGCAAAGGAAATCTAAAATCTTTTCTGACAATCTTTGTTTTCGGAGCATGTTGGAGAATTTTTCCCCACTTTTAATAACTAAAAAAAAACGAGAAATAAAAAAAAAGCAAGTGTTTCTATTTAACAAGATAAATAAATAAGAACTAATTCCTTTTTCCATATTTGTTTATTTATCCTGTTTTGATGTTGTATGTAGCGAAATGTGTAAAGGTTTGTCGCTGTGTGTTCGTCTTGGCAATCAGCCTCGATTTGAAACAAAGAAATTACAACCAGTCGTTGGTGTTTTCAATTCTGAGAACTCCAGACTTGATAAACAAGAAGCCCTTCACTAAATCTAAATAATTTTTTTAAAAGTATTATGCAAAAAGTATCCGAAGAATTTTTTTTTTCAAAAAGTAGTTTGGTTAGTTGGTTGGTTGGTTTTTGCGGCATGTCAGTTCTTGTTAGGTTATTTAATGTCAAAGTCAGTCTTCTTTTAATTAAAAAAAATACAGTCTTTTTTGTCAACTGATAGCCGTAATCCCCAGATTGATTACTATATTTATTATTACCATTATTACTGAGTGAGAGATCAACAAAAATATTCCACACCAAAGATGAACTGAAGTCAAAGATAACGGCTACATTTACCAATTTAAAGGAGACCGTTGCAAAGGCCTGTTGGAGATTCTGGAATCATCTGGAAACGGTGGTTGAAGCCAACGGCGATTACATTGAATAAATCTAATTACAAGTATTACAAGATATTTTCCTGTAATTTTGGTAAGCATATCTGATAAAGTAAGATGTCAGTTTTAATTTTTTGCATTATTCAAACTGCAATTTACCCCTCGCACTATATATATATGTATATCCCCAGAAATTATATATATCTTGACTAGTCAGCTGGGGCTGTAGAATACACCAACTGCTTCTATGCTGAGGGGTAAGACCTCCCACAACGAGTATCCTGATTATGACACTAAACAAACTGATGGTGAGGTTCCAGTAATGCTGGAGCTTTGGAGAATGCAGAGTATCCCTTTATTGCTATCGCTCTGGCCCGGAGTGTTAGGAACTGATAGGGTCCTATCTATGGATTAAATAGGACTAAACCGTGCTTTCTTGAGTTTACTGTTTTCTGCATTTAAACTGCATATTTATGCTAAACTGGATTGTTTAAAATAGAACTGTTTTGACATTTAAAATGCGTAATTATGCAAAACTGAATTGCTCGAAATAAAACGGGTTTTGACATCTAAACTGTGTATTTATGTTAAACTGAATTATCTGAAATAAAACTGTTTTGAGATTTAACTCTGCGTATTGTAGAATACATCGACTGCACCTCTGCATAGGGGTAAGACCTCCCAACGAGTGTCCTGGATATGACACTAAACAATCTGATGGTGAGGTTCCAGTGATGCTGGGGCTTTGGGGAATGCGGAGAACCTCTTCATTGCCATTACTCCCAGGTCCAATCTGGCTCTGAATGGTAGCACCTGATAGGGTCCTTGCTATGGGTAAAATAGAATTAAACTGCATACTTAAGCTAAACTGAATGGTTTGAATTAGAAATATTTGCCTAAACTGAATAGCTTGAAATAGAAAGTTTTTGAAAATTAAACTGTGTACTTACAATTAAAATGCGTAAGTATGCTAAACTACATTGTTTGAAATGGAACTGTTTTTGACATTGAAACTGTACTTACACTAAAATGAATCGTTTAATATAGAACTGTTTTGACATTTAACTGTGTGTAAACAGAATCTATACTCATACTAAACTGAATTAGCTGAATTAGAACCTGTTTTACTAAACTGAATAGCTTGAAATGGAAATGTTTTTGACAAACTGTGTACTCATGCTAAACTGAATTGTTTGAAATAGAACTGTTTATTTGTTCCAAAATGGATTTGGCATTAACCAACAAAGGTTGATATGCCATAAAACCCAAACAATCAACCAACCAGAAATTATACAAACAAGCTATTATAAAGGTTTTATGATGGTCATTAATTTTCATATGATACTCAATTTTTAGAATCTTTTATTCATTTACGCCTCAAATGTATCTCACTTTCAAATTTAATATCACTAATATTTTCATTATGAAATAAACCCAGAATAGTCAAATTCTCATATTAAAAAAAAACTATTTACTCAGTTGGTTGGGCTTAGACTACGCGGGAAAAAAGAGGTATCCTTTTTATGACACTAAGCTGCATCGAGAGGTGAGGCTCCAGTTTTGCTGCTCTCGGTAGAGTGAAGTACCTCTTCATGTCTACTCTGACTCTGTTAGAGTCCCTTGTACAGGTGAAGTAGATCAGTTTGCAAATTATATGCATTGGGTAGGAATCTTTGATATCATATAACCGTGTGCCAAAAATTACATCAAAAATGAAAAAAATATAAATACAATTATGAAGGGGCTTGTGATATAATGGTTATTAGTTTGGTTTGGTTGGATTGGGTTAGGTTTTATGGCATATCTACCCTTGTAGATATGTCATAAATCCTCTTTATATATATATATATATATATATATATATATATATATATATATATATATTAAATATATAAATCTAATATATATATATATATATATATATATATATTAGATTTATATATTTAATTCCATGGAATATAGACTGCGACCATTGGGTTTCCTGGAGTTTTTTTTACAAAACAGCAATCATCAGGCAGTTAACAAAATGAAATGAATCGAAAATCGAAAAAATACAGTCAAAAACCATTGGGATATTGTAGGAATCTTTACGTGTGATTGTAAGTGTGTGAGTGTGTGTGGGTGTATGCATGTGTTTGTGTGGGTTATAGTTGCGTATTATTGTGTGTGTATGTGTGGGTGCCATATAGTGTATGTGTATATGAAGGTACAAACGCAGCGCGTTGTTTTTTCCGGATATAAAGTCGTCGGTGTATCTTATCTTTTCTACATTATCTTATTTCTGTATGTGTAGGTGACTATAACTATTGAGCCCTCTCCATATTACATTGCACAAAGTGATTTAGTGACAACCAACACTGTTATAATATATATATATATATATATATATATATATATATATATATATATATATATATATATATATATATATATATGATTTGTAAATACATTTTGTAGATAACATTCTTAAACGAGCCTGTGTTCTTTTTTCCGCTCAGTTAAATGGTTTCAAGTATTGCTATATAACAGCCACAATTTAACATCAGTCATTTGTTTGCACACAGATTGTTCTATTTGACACATTGATAGGACCTTATAAGGTGCTACCACTCCTGGTCAGAGTGGAGCAATGGCAATGAAGGGGTACTTCACATTTTCCTAATCTCCCAGGCTGGAACCTCGCCATCAGATGGTTCAATGTCATATCAAGACCACTCGTTAGTGGCGGTCTTATCTCTCGGCAGATATATAGTTGGTGTATTCTACAGCCCCAACTAACTGCTTATCGTCACAAGAAATAGAATTGGTGACTCGATCTCAAATACTAAACGAACCTGTTTGCATTTCACAATGCTGCTCTTAGAAAATGTATGAACCCAAGTATTCTCCTTCCAGCCGTGGGTACATAGCAGGGCAGACTTGTATGGCAACCGGTTTACAAGAAGGAAACCTCTGAATTTAAAATTGTTAAAGTCCGCTTAGAAATTGACCCTATGTCACAAAATGCTTGTATTGATGGATTGGATGAACACATACAAATTCCTTGACCTCTTGGCATAAAATAACCTCTGACGGTTAGACTTGCCGTTAAAATCAATCGATTATTCGTAAAGGATAATTACAGCTTGTTTGAATAAATAATTTGTTGCGAAATAATTCTGTTTCTAATCTTGAAGAGATAGAAAAGTTTAGCAGAGGGATTGTATTCGTGAATAATGGTCTAATTTTACTTTTAGTTCGTGATATAGTCGGAATCATACTTAAGATTTTTCAAAATCTCTCTCTCTGTCTTTCTCTCTCTCTCTCCTTAAATTTAATTTTTTTTTATCTCGCTTGTTTTTTCCCCATTTTAGTAATAGTGTCTTTGTGTGAATGGTTCATTGTGTATTCTATTGTCTCAAATATTATGCATTGTTATTCATGCCTGCCTTTATTAAGGGTGTCTGATGTTTTTTCGTACTGTTTAAAGGTACATCATTTTCATTGTCTACAATTCTGCCTCAAACTTCTTTCTTTCTTTCTTTCTTTCTTTCTTTTTCTTTCTCTCTCTCTCTCTCTCTCTCTTTCTCTCTCTCTCCCTCTGTGTTGGTAGGGGGTTATAAGTCGGGGTCCTTTCCCTTTGTTCTCGGGAACTGAAGAAATTCTGAAGGAAAAGGTAACAATAATAATACAGGTTTTAAATAAAAAGCTGACAATAGAATATTAATAATTTTCATTGTTGTTATTTGTACATGCAATAGTTTTTCCCACCAGCAGTGTGAGTGACTTTCACTAGAGCTCAAGTGACAGCAAGTCTCATGAAAAAATCTCCTGGACTCTCCTGTTTTCAGTAGTACACTCATCTGAATGGACTCGATGTTTCCAGGATTTTCAAATTTCCAAGCCTTTTTACTCTCCGATCACGGCTGGCATAAACGTTAATTTTCTGGTAATATCGACGAAGTCAACATTTTTATTTTGATGGAATGGCGAAGATCACAACTTTACAGGTTCCTTGCATCTTGTTCCCATTTAGATCTCGTCCTCTGAACTGGACTGGTTGATCCAATTAATCTCAAAGTTCCTGAGGATTTTATGTTTGATTCTGTTGGACAAAACCCGTCTGGACATATACTATTTCAATTTGGACTTATACACTTTGTATTTATCTGGACATATACGATTATAAATTATTATTACTTTGGACAAATTCTCGTATGCACATAGTTTGGTCCATAAATAATTACACCGTCACTAATTTTTGACAAAAAGTTAATTTTCTTCTAAACCAATGATTTTATTATTTTTATGGGAAACATGATAAAATCAAAGCGGATATTATTAGGTATTAGATCTCACCAAATTCTTCAAAGTTCAAACTCTATGTATTTACCAATCCCTCAGCACGGATAGGATGTGATACAAAGTCAATTTTTAAACGAAGTTAAAGCTGGTTTGAATTCAGAGTTTTCCTTCTCCAAGACTTGTTACCTAACGAAGGCAAAAGAGCCCAGTCTTCCTTTCTATTTACCATTTGCTGGAAGAGGAATAATTGGATTCATTAAACAAAAATGCAATCAGCCTCGTCCAGGATTTGAACTCATGTCGCTGTGACCATTTCCAAGGATAACCATTACACCACGGGCTCTTAAAAAACAGCATAAATATATATACAAGGGTCTACATATCTTTGGATTAATATATGTTCAAGGATCCAAGGAAGAAACTATCTTGATCATATCACCACTGAGATAGCCAAAACTACAGAGAAGAGACCTGGAAAGCAATGGAGAGGTGCTGTTAGTTAGAATTCAGAGTAGATAACCAGTTTCTAATGTCTTGAAAAAATACTCAGCTCAGTTAGCTGGGGCTGTAGAATATGCCGACAACATCTCCGTAGAATTGTAAGATTCCACATTGGCCCAGTTGGCTGGGGCTGTAGAATATGCCAACTACATCTCCGCAGAAAGGTAAGACTCCTTCTTTAATATGTGTCCTGGAATTGACACTAGATTATCTGATGTTGAAGCTCCAATCCTGCCATTACTCCCAGATCCACTCTGATCCATAGTTGGGGTCCTATCAATGAGTCAAACAGAAATGATGCCCTGGGTATGACAGTAAACTGCATCCGATGACGAGCCTTCAATCCTTGAGCTTTGGGGAATATGGAATACCGTTTCATAGCCATTACTCCCCAGCCCGCTCTGACCCGGGGTGATAGTACCTATTAGTGTAAGCCAATAGGTCAAATAGAACTGTTTGATCATTTAACTATGTACGGGTAAATGATTGATATTGAATAGCATTATTAGTGTTAGATTGCAATACTTGAAACTATTTAACTGTAAGCAAACAAATGAGCTCTGGTTTGTCTAAAATGTTACCAACAAACTATTCATTTATAAGTCATATATTCATTACATATAAATATAAAGAGGATTTGGCATCAAATAACCTACAAGGTTTGATATGTCATGAAACCCAACTAAAAAATCCAAAGAGTAAGAATGATATTATATAATCGCCTCTCACCAGCATCAGCCCAACAACGGAAGTCCGGGGCGGGCTGTTTACTTGACAGTGGACGTCAGAGTTTACCTCGATTGAAACAAACCTGAGAAAGTTTTTTTTTATTTAACTGTTGGATTTCTAGAGTAATATAGAGCAAGCTTTCTTTGGGGGTCTAAACGTTAGTTTGCAGTTCGTCGTAAAAGCTTCGATAGGAACATTTATAAGATGCAAAGATTTTTCTCCTGTGAGGGACGGTGTGGAAACTCATTCAGATAACCGGCCTGAATTATTAGAATATTAATAAAAGTGTAAATGTGTGTTTGTTCGTTTTTGTTTTTTTTTGGGGGGGGGTATTTTGTTTTTGTTTTTTTGTTTTTTGTTTTTGTTTTTTTTTGTTTTTGTTTTTCATCAGCTAGGACCAAGTGTCAACTTTCAAGAGATCCTTTATGTAACACGACGCATATAATATACAAATATTTCGTTACTTAAAATCATTCAATTTCCAGTGATGATGACCAATAAGCCCAGTCGGCTGGGGTGGTAGAATACACTGACTATATCTCTGCAGAGGGATTAGACCTCCCCCTACGATTGTCCTGGATATGACATTAAACCATCTGATGGCGAGGTTCCAGCCTTGGAGATTTGGAGAATGTAGAGTATCGCTTCATTGCCATTGCTCCCAGGTACACTCTAACCAGGAGTAAGAGCACCTTATAGGGTCCTATCGATGGATCAAATAGAACAATCTGTGTGTAAAAAATGTCTGATGTTAAATTGTGACTGTTATATAGCAATAATTGAAACCATTTAACTAAGGGGAAAAAAGAGCTATGGCTCGTTTAAGAATGTTATCCACAAAATGTATTTACAAATCATATATATTCATATGTATAAAGAGGATTTTGCATTAAATAACCTACAAGGGTAGATCTGTTATAAAACCAAATTAAACCAATAACCATTATATCACAAGCGCCTCCATAATTCTCTCTATATTTTTTTAAATTTTTTCTATAGTTTAAGAATTTTTTTGGCTCACGGTTATATTATATCAAAGATTCCTACCTAATACAAATAATTTTCAAACTGTACTATTTCACCTATGCAGAGAACCCTAACAGGTATTACAATTTCGAGTCAGGGTGGACTTGGGAGGCACGGATATGAATCAAGTGACAACTTTCGAGAGACCCTTTATATAAGAAAACGCATATAATATGCAAAAGATGTATACGTTGTTTTTTTGTTTTTTTTACAATTATTATTTTCACTTATGGAAGCGAGGTTCTCATACCAGTTTTAACTTGTTGATTCTTCTTCGTTTTTACCGAAGTCTGATTGACAGTAAATCTCTTCAGGTCTCCAGAACATTCCTCAGTATTTTAGCTGATTTTAACAATTCATCCCCCTTATCTATTCCCCCTGTCTATTTTCCTTTTTTTTTCTTTTTTTTTTTTTTTGGTTATTATAAGGTCTGGTCTTCTGGCCGAGATTAGGTGATCCGTTTGTATGTCAAAGTCCCATAGGGGTTTATGTGTGTCATTTTCCAGGACAGATGCTGGGTTGTGCATATACCTTTTGTTGGCATGGTCAAATTTAAATTTCTTGCACATCTCCTAGTGGATCACCTTGCCTACCCAGTCGTGTCTAGTCTTATACTCCTTCTGTGCTGATTTGCTGCATTCGCTTATTATGTGATTGATGGTTTCGTCTCAATCACCACATAACCTACATTTGCTATTTTATTGCGTCTTATCTATTATTATCATTATTATTATTGATATTATTATTTAATCTATACGAATTGTCGCACCAGCGTTAGCAGATGGTTTTTAACTCGAGCCTGTGTGAAATTTTCACACCAGTTTTGAGTCATTGGTTTTTCTCAAAAATCTAAGTGACAGCAAGTGTCATCAACTCTACTGGACTCTTCTACGTATTCTAGCTGATTTATTGTTAGTTCTAACTCTTTTCTAGATCATCTTTGGGATTGTTGTTGTTGTTGTTGTTATTGTTGTTGTTGTTAAAAACCAGTAAATCTGTGAAGCAAGGGGAGTTTTAAAAAATGCGTTGGGATGCTTTAAAAAAAAGCTAAAAAGAAGGCATAGACATAGAATAATAGCAAGTTGTTTTGTTTTTTTTTTTTACCTTTTTCCCGAAAGAATAGAGATCTTTATTTTTTTTAATCAGTACAGAAGACAAGAAAAAGGAAATAATAACAGTAGCCATCAATAATATAATACAATGAATTTATGATAATACAATAACACAATATAAAGAATACGGTGCAATGATAGAATGACAAAAGATGCAATTGCAGCAGCAGCAGCAGCAGCAATAACAGCAACAACAACACCAAAATCATATTAAGAATTAATCTATAATAAGCGATAAAAAAATAATCACTCAAAATAATTGCGTGTACTGGGTATGATTTTAAACTACTTCAGGAGTAATAGCAGGCACACTTAACGCAACGGTTATCGTCGTAGGAAATGGAATCGACGAACTGATTTCAAATCCTGGACGAGGCTGTTTGCAATTAATACCCTGGAGAAAGATATGAATGCATCTATTTTTCCACAGCTATGGATAAATAGTAAGGCAAACTGGGATTTTTAGCCATGTTTAGGCAACTGATCTCGGAGAAGGAAAACTCTGATTTCAAACGAGCTTTGCTTTGCTAAAAATATTCATTCTGTATCATCACCTGTCGGTGACGGAAGGATTGGGTAAGTACGTATTTCAGTCATATCCTTTGTTGTAGTCTATTATTTGTTATTTGTACATTGGATCACAAAAGCTGCTGCTCACAAAGAGTAGAACAATAAGTTCTTACAACATTTGGTCTGCATGCTACTTTTTTCTACTTTTTCTATTTTTTGAGGATTTTCCGAAGTTTTGACATGGAGTATTTTCATTATTTTAGATATTTTGGAACTTGTCTTCATCTTTTTTGTCTAAAGTTCTGAGATGAAGTATTTTCATTATTCCATATATTTTTGGACTAGTGTCTTCATCTTTGTTATCTAAAGTTTTGACATGAAATATTTTCATTATTCCAGATATTTCGGAACTTCTGTCTTCATCTTTGTTGTCTTAAGTTCTGAGATGAAGTATTTTCAAATGAGTAGAGTGTTCGCTAATGCTCCGGGAGACAGGAGATTAAACCATACCAAAGCCTTAAAAAATGTTACTTGATGCCGCCTTGCTAAACACTCAGCATTAAAAGGTAAGGATCAAGGGTAAAGTGGATCAATCCAGGGAATGGAGTAGCTTTCTAACACTTCGGTGTTGTAGCTATTGAAAAGGGAGCCTTCGGGTCACCCTCGACTAAGGTCGATTAAAGGTCTTCATCTTTGTTGTCTAAAGTTATGAGATAAAGTATATTCATATATGCTTATTTACATCCGTAATAAAAGTCTAAGACGAATTTTCGAAGCCGCTGCTATCTCATTCTTTAATTCCCTAAATACTCGTCCTGGCTTTTATAATATTTCTCCTTAATTGAGCAGATCCATTTTAAATAGCTACAATATATTCCATCTTTAGTTAATATTTTCCAAATATATCATAATTTTCATACTTTCTATTTTTATTTTTATTTTTCTTTCTTTCTTTTTCTTCCTTTTGACTCGAAATCTTTCTCGTTAAACAAACGTAACATAAATTCTATACACTATTCCTAATAAGTCAAATGACGTAATTTAAAACAACAAACGCTGATTCACCAATTAAACGGCCAACTTTTTCTTATGATACAAATTTTCCCTTAGGTTTTTTGTATTTTGCATTTTTAAACATCCATCGTTGACTTAACATCGCAATTATCACTCCTAATGGTCCTGATGATGGTTCAGTAGAACCGAAACGCTGCAGTGTCGACTTCTTAATGAATCTCTCCTTCCACTTGGATTACCTTGTTATCAATTTTTCTACATATTCATATATTCCGTTTATGTTCGGGCTTTAGTTTTCACCCTTCTCTGAAGACATGGTTCTTTATTCTTGGTTAGGTAACTAGTTTAGGGGAAAGAAAACTCTGATTTCAAACCAGCTTTACTGTGCTTGAAATATTGACTCAGTGTCACCCACCCTTTTGAGATTTTATATAGGTTCTTCGGGAGGATTATTTGTCAAAATTTCGGATTTGAAGCTTCATAATTGTTATTACTTAGAATATTCAGACTATTGAAATCATCTTTATTGCTATACTCAAAACATTTCGGGCGATATGCCCTTCGACCTGCTTCAGGTGTTTCATATCAATCTCAGGAGTCCACAGAGTATCTTGAACTGGACCATTTATTTGAACCACAAGGGTAGATTGTTCCAATTCTGTTAACCATAACAGGGTAAAAGTGTTAAGTGACAGTAAGTATTCCTTAAGTGGAGATTGAACCTTCAACCGCCAGATGATTTCACTCAGAAACACTTTCCAACTAAATGCTTTCTCCACGGTGCCATGTGTTCTTGACAGAGGAATCATCAATTATTTGTCAAAATATGGTCGGTAAGTAATCAAGGCGTGCCAACCGCAAGGATTCTCATTCTCTCTCTCTCTCTCTCTCTCTCTCTCTCTCTCTCTCTCTCTCTCTCTGTCCTTAAAGTTAATCGCTCTTAGTAAGTCGTCTGATGAATGTACGTTTTGCTGGTGAGCCAACACTGGTGAGTCCATGTGTCTATAAAACAACGTTCATCCATAAATTTATCAGCAGTGTGTCTCGCTCGTTTCACTTGGATGGTTTGTGAGATGGGAGGTAAGTGGGCATACAGGTATTGTTTTGTAGAGTGCTGCTTCCATGATTTGTTCAAAACTGCTCATAGCGTGCTTCTGCAGTTCCCATGTAGATTTTTCTCCAGGCGTTTCGCTATGATCCAGGTGGTGCAACCATACAGTAGTACTGACACAGCTATGTATTAAAAGAACCCCTGTTTTTTTATTATCAGAAGGATTGGATTTTTATATGGTCGTTAACTAATCAATAACAGAGAACCTAATTTATTTCCCAAAAACTTAAAAAAAGAAGTTTAGTTTCTACAACAGCCGACACTTACGTTGCAATCACGACGCATTAAAAGGGAAAACAGTCAAATTAAAAAAAAGTTCTTTGTTGCTATTAAAAGAACCAGGAAAATAAGCTTTACTTGCAATGACAAGCGCGTGAAATCAGCAAAAGAATTTCAAATTCTGACTAAGTTTAGGTTCAGTTTACGCTAAAACCTTTTAAAATATTCGATGATGTTAAATGCTGAGCGGTTGATTCGGGAATCCATCGCTCAGGATCTCACATCATCGAATATTTTCCGTTATTGTTACCATATATCTAGTAATATGTCTTGGAAAAATATGCCGGGTAAGCAAATAATTCCATTATGATCTTGCTCGTACAATGGTTCGGGAGACCGTGCTTCAATCCCACGTTATGTCTGATCAAAGACTCAAATAATGGTACTTGATGCCTCCTTGCTTAACACTCAGCATGATAGGGTAGAGATCAAGGGTAAAGTGGAGCAATCCAGAGAAAAGGGTAACGCCCTCTCCTACACCTTGGTGTCGTAGCCATTGAAAAGGGGCCCTTCTGGTCACCCTTGACTAAAGGGAGACAACTTTACTTACTTTTACTTTATATAGGTACTATCACTATTTAATGAGCTTAGTCTAGCACAACGTTATGGGCACCATTTCCGGGAAAATAGGCAAAGAGAATAGGCAAATAACACTTTAATGATCTTGCTTGTAGAATCAAAGACTAAGCAGTAATTAAATTAAATGCCTCACATGACCTCCAAAATATCAACTGATTTCTTCGAGTGTTTGTGTTTCGAATTAAACCCTGAACCACTTACGCAACCACTCCACCATGGGCAGGATGTGATACGAGAATATCTATTAAGCGGGATAAAATTGGTCTGATTTCAGTGTTTTTCTTCAAGACAGGTTTCCTAACCAAGACAAAAGAACCCCGTCTGTTCTACTATTTTCCCATGGCTGGTGGAGTAGAGATGGTTTCGTGCCTTTCTCTGAGTCATTAACGTCAAGGATTTGAACTTTATTCACCGATCCCATTTCCAATGCTGATAACCGTTAGACTAAATGCGCTTCCATAACTTCCGAGCAGAACTCTCAAAACAAAATTTAGCAAATTTGAAAAAGTTTATAGCATGGAATTATAATTATTTCTATTTCCATAATTAAAATATTTATGTTAGTTTCATTATTCAAGAGTTGTGATAAAAAGTTATGAATTCAAGTGAAACAAAATCAAACAATAAAATATCTACTGTAGGAAATATATCGATAAACGGTGGTTCATTTTCTCATTTTTAGTTGAATGATCTGCAATTTTCTAAGTCTTTTTTCCAAATTTACTCCATCTTTTGTTGTATGTCATATCATTTCATTGTGGAAAGAGATAACTGCAAGTTGAATTTTACATATCAGAATTCCAGATTTTCAAAGGTGAATGTTTACTTAGAAATTTCCAGTGTTCATTCCGGTAAGAATAAATTCACTGAGTTTTAATGAAGAAATTGCATAATACAATTGAAATGGATAATACTTATGATTTTGTACGAAACATTTTTTATTTGGTAAGCAAAGCATCCCTTGTTTCTAAGAAATACACATCAGTGAATATGTCCGAGTAGAATTTAAAGGTAAAGTTTAAAGTTTAAAGAATAGGGCGATTTAGGTGGGTGTCCTTGGGCATAACTGTTATACACGGTTTCTCAATATAGACGGGACCCTAGTGACTGCTAATAACACCACTGATGATAATGTGGTGTTTTTTCTTTTTGTTTCAGATTTGAAAATAGTATCCTATAACAGCTATGAATCCTCCATCACTATGCCTAGGACAAAAGAGAAGAAAATATTTTGCATCACTATTTATTTGGAGACAAAATCATTCCAAACTGACTCAAAATAGATGCAACCCATTAATATGATAATGATTTATTATTGAGACAAGAAACACACAAAAAAAGATTGCATGACCAGGAAGCTGATACAATAACAATAAAAAATATTGATTTGATGTCTCTAGCTCAAGGAAGACATTTTTTTACAAGACGTGTTTCAAATGACTGTCATTGTACTTGTCTCAGTAATAAATCTTTGCATATTAATGGGTTGCATCTATTTTGAGATACCCTGTATTTACCAAACCCCTTCGTCACGGGTTAGATGCGACATAAGGTCAATTTTTTGCGGAGTTTAATGGGTTTAAAGTAATAGTTTTTGTTCTCCTAGACTGGTTACGAAATCAAAGTTAAAGCGGTTTATCTACTCAACTATTGATCCTTAGCCGTGGGAAAATAGTTGGTTGGTTGGTCAACCCTTATCGGGTCATTTAACGTCGAATTAAATTTAAAATAATTCAATTTAGTATAAATTTAGTTTTTTGTTTACAAACAGTTAAATATCAAAACAGCTCAGTTAAGTGTCAAAAATAGTTCAATTTCAAATAATTCAGTTTAGCATGAGTACTCAGCTTAGTTCTATTGGACCCATAGATAGAACGCTACCGCGTGCTACCACACGTACGCAGTTTAAATGTAAGTGCACAGTTTAATTGTCAAAAACATTTCTATTTCAAGCTATTCAGTTTAATCAAACAGTTCTATTTCAAACAATTCAGTTTAGTGTATTAATACAGTTTAGTTCTATTTAACCCATGGATAGGGCCCTATCAGATGTTACCACTCCGGGCCAGAGTGAACCTGGGAGCGATGTCAATGAAGTGGGTACTCCGCATTCACTAAAGCCCCAGCATTACTGGAACATCACCATCAGATTGTTTAGTGTCATATCCAGGACACTTGTTGGAGGGGTCTTGCCCCTCTGCAGAGGTGCAGTCGATGTCTTCTACAGCCCCAGCCGACTGGGCAAAGAGAAATTGGAGTCATATCTTTCCCAAAGTTATATATCCAACTGTATGAAATACAAACAGTTTTGAACTCGAGTCGCAGCTCCATTTCCAACGATGATAACCGTTACGCTTAGGACATGATGGCGATACATTTAGTGTGAATGGTATGCGAGTTGAGCGATTTTACCTTTCATGTTGACACAAGTTGTGTTCTTTCAATTCTTAAGTTTTTTGTTGAAGTTTTTTTTTTTATCACAATTCGATCGAGACCTCATTCAACGACTGAAGCCTGACGGATGACCGAACAGACATCTGTCTGAACGGACATTTAGCCGAATGGATATTTCATCGAAGTTCTGGATAACAAAATCATAAGATAAGGCTAAAAAAATCTTTATTGCAGATGTATAAAAAAGTAAAGTAGTCGATGGCGACCTGAAGGCTATCTTTTCAATAGCTACTACACCTATGTGTAGGGGAGGGCGCAACTCCTTTCCCTGGATTGCTCCACTTTACCCTTGGTACGTACTTGATAATGCTGAGTGTTAAGCAAAGAGGTATCAACTACCATTTTTAAAGTCTTTGGTATGACCTGACCTGGGATTGAAAGCTGGTCTTCTGGACCAGTGGCGAACACTCTACCTACTAGGCCAATGAGAACGTATAAAATATATCAATAATAAATAAAATTGTTTTTAAATTGAACTAAAAATTCTAAATTTTTCAATATTTAAAGTTTGTAGGAAATTGTTTAAAAAAATCCTATCTTAAAAAATACTTCTTAATGATAGACTTAAATCTTGTGTTCACAAACTGAGGATTTTTCTTTGGTTTTCTTAAATCTATTCCTGATTCTGTCGATCAGATCGGCTAAATTTTCGTTGACTGAAAGTCTTTCAGCGATAGGTCGGCATATTTGTACAACAGCAAGGTCCAACATGGATTTTTAAAAAATACCAAAGAAAAAGATCACAAATCACGTCTCCATGTTCTATAACATATGACATGGATTTTCGGTTCGTCTCTAGTGAACCCGTGTGCTTTGACAAGCTGTCAGGTTGTGATTAGTAAACAGGGGGATGACAGCACGTCAGGGCAGTCCGGTCCAACAGGTGTGTAACCGGAAGGAGACCACGTGATATGAGAACCACGCGGTCAGATTTAAACAGAGTACAGAGAATAGAGAGTCGAGCCAGGGACACGCAACCGATTAGAGGCGTTAGGTCGTCTCAGACGATACGGCTTGCAAGGGGGTGCAAGCGCTGGCACCCCCTGACTATCGGGAGAAGGTATCACACAAGAAGAAGTCCCCTCTCTGAGTATATGTCTGTCTATCTCTCAAACTAACGACAAACTGTGGGTCCCTTTCGAGAATAAAAGGAGATATATATATTTATAAAGGTGTGTTTCGTTCGTTCATTGAATTTCGTAAATCATGCTTGATGGCTATACAATATCCTTTTAAAATCAAATCAGCTTTTATAATGAAAATGACCGACTAGTACTTAATCTAAAAATAAAAATAAATAATGTTAGGTAATTATTAATTTGATTAAACCAAAACTGTTATGTAAAAAGAAAAACAAACATCCGCCATGAACCTTTTTGGGCGATCGACTCGGCTGGGTCATTTACGTCAGTGTGGGTACCAGAGAATGAGCATAACAGGACTTACCCTTGACACACATGCTGACCTTACAGTGGGAAAACTGCGTGGAAATGACGTAAGCAATTCTTTTCTCACGTGGTCAATGGAAAAATAAACTAATTTACTTCGCCATTTTCTTCTAATTACATTTTCTCATTTATTTTCTTAGTTTCAATGATTATTCTTCCATTGTTGTCTGGAGTTTATTTTGTCTTTTTTTTTTACTTATGAAATATTAATATTTTTAATTCAGTCTTTTCTCTATTTTGCAAGAATATTATTTTCTTTTTTCAGATCACAAATTCCCTTCATTACTATAATATTTAGTTTAAAGCCAAAAATCGTATACGTGGGTCGTTCAAAAGTTCTAAGCATCAAACCAAGATTTTAGATTAATCGCCCACATCTCACCTTTCTACACCGAAATTAAGACAGAAATCTTAATTAGTTATTTTTTTTTTTTTTACTTTAATAAGTAATGGTGATGTATTGCTACAATAAAAATATTCAGCTATGGCTCTTCTTTCTGGGTGAGGCTTAGAACATTTTGAACGACCCTCGTAATTATATGGGTTTATGGGGTGGGGTGACACGTTGGTAGAATGAAAACAAAATATAGAAGCTAACCGTTTATTTTCACTTACCGGTTTTATTTTCTATTCTTCGGAACAAAGTCCCCGTGATTTCACCGTTCGGGCCCTTTGTTTGAAGGGTTATAGTCACTAAGGTACACGCGTCTGGCCAAATCAATGTGTTATTCAGTTGAGGTGCTACTCCGATATCTCCGAGTTCTTCGAGCCGCTGAGAAAAGTGTCTTTCCTTGAGCAAAACCAGCAGAGAAAAAGAGAAAGAGCTGAAAAAATGAAGGGAAAGTGTTGCCCTTGACCGGAAATTTGGGAAGCCATGGGTTAAATAACCAAATTCCTTTGTCTGATCGGGAAAATTTATATCCTTTATTTCATTTTATCATTCTATTTTTTATTCGATCGTTCTCTATACAACTACAGTTATTTACGAAACAGCGCTTATACTTGGCACTTGTTCCCCAACCAGAAAAGAAGTCTCAAACGCATATCGTATATTATTTTCACGCATAGTTGGGTTATTGGTTGGTTGGTTGGTAGGTTGGTAGGTTGGTTTTACGGCCAATCAACCTTTTCGGGTCAGTTAACACCGAATTAAGTCATTTTGATAAAAGTTTTTAAAAATTCAGTTTAGTATAAGTACAGTTTTATTTACACACAGTTAAATATCAAAACAGTTCTATTTCAAACAATTCAGTTTAGCATAAGTACACAGTTTTTTCTTTACACCAAGTGAAATGTCAAAAACAGTTCATTTTAAACAATTCAGTTTTGCGTAATTACAGTTTAGTTCTATTTGGCCCATAGATAAGATCCTATCAGATGCTACCTCTCCGAGCCAGAGTGGACCTAGAAGTGATAGTAATGAAGGAGTACTCCACATTCCCTAAAGCTCCAGATTTACTGAAGCCTCACCATCAGATTGTTTAGTGCCATATCCAGGAGACTCATTGGGGGAGTCGTGCCCCTCTGCAGAGATGCATTAGGTGTATTCAACAGCCCCCCCCTCCAGCCGACGGGTGGTATATAACACATAATAAAATCAATTTTTGATGTATAATGTTCAATTAGATATTATAAAATTCTTGGCATTTTCGATTCAAAAAATGGCAACGACGAAGTAACACCGCACTCCCTAACTGAAGTCTCACGGTCTTTTAGTAGGGCTACATTTTCCACTTCCATCTTTTTAACTTGTTAATTACCTATTAACCGGGCCATTGTGCTAATGATTAGAGTGTTTGCCAATGGTTCGGGAGACCAAGGTTCAATTCCAGGTCGAATCGTACCAAAGACAAAAAAAATAGTACTTGAATCCGCCTTGCTTAGCACTCAGCATTAAAAGGTACGGATCAAGGGTAAAGTAGAGCAATCCAGCAAAAGGAATACCCCCCCTACACCTCGGTGTAGAAGCTATTGAAAAGTGAGCCTTCGGGTCACCCTCGGGTAGGGTCGTCAAATTTTAACTGCCTATGCTACAAACGAATGGCCAACCAAGTTTTTTTTATTGTATATTTTTATTTTAATGTTTATCAATTACTTATATCACCCACTGGAAGAAAGGAAGATTTTTCTCTTAAGTGTACAAAGCGCATGCGCAGTGTGTCACGTGTTACAAAACTTCATATTGAAAGTGTTTTAAGTTGACACGGTCGATTCTTTTTTGTATCATTTTTGTGTTATCTAATTGTTTTTATTGTATTCATTATCGTCAACAAATATCTGTCCGCAAAATAAGCAATTTGGAAAAGTCAGGAAGAGATGTTCGATGAAACAAGTTGAAATGTATTGGTTTTGCAGCAAAGCGAATGGAACTAAATACACAATGATGACTAAGAAAACGCCGAGAAAAAAATTATGTGCATGAGACAAAATAGATAAATAAAAATCCCGTGATTCTAAAAAAGGTTTTTCGTTTTCGGTCTCTTTGTATAATGGCATACTAACCTTCGTAGGTTATTAAATGCAAAAGCCATCCCTGAAGAAGAACATCAGTGATACTATTTAACACATAGCTAAGCAGTTAAAGGGTTCATACTTTTCCCAAAGGCATTGGTCCAAAAGTGAACGGAACTGGAGTTTGAACTCGCTTACTTCAAGGCAGCAGTTCAACTTGTACGTCACGATCGACTCCCCTTTTAAGTTTTTTGCGGCAGAATTTCGGTGGTTTAACTGTGAGCTAAGATCTTCCAATGAATATTATAATCTCTCTTTCTCTCTTACCTCCAACATACACAGAGTAATTTTATGCCTAGAGGTAAGGGAATCGCGTTCATTGTACCTTTATATTCGCATTTTTGTGTTATTCTTTCTTTTTGTACCCATCGAAAACGAAAGATATTTAAACAGTCAAATAGATTAGTGACTGGTAAGGAAGTATTTACCTGTTTAAAATGACCGAAGATACATTTTTGTACCGTATATAATTGGAGACCATAAATGTCAAACTGACTTCGGCATAAAGCAACTCTGCAAGAGTTGACACGCAATAAAACCAAGGTGTAATGGTTATCATCGTAGGAAATGGACTCGGCGAGGCGAGTTCAAATCCTGGACGAGGCTGGTTATATTTCACATAGCACTAATACACTTGAGAAAGGTATTAATTCAATTATTCTCCAACCAGTTATGGGTAAATAGTAGGGCAGACTGAGTTCTTTAGTCTTGGTTAGACAACCAGTCTAGGAGAAAAAAAACTCTGAATTCAAACCTGTTAAACTCTGCTTTATAAATTGACCTTGTGTCAAACCCTGATCGTTCGGAGAGGTTAGATAAATACAGACACGCAGTAACTGGTCAAATACGAGTGTTAATTGTTCAATCTTCAATAAAAGTTTCAGACCAGGATTAGGAAATTGGTATCTAAAGGAATAAAATTTAACCTTGCTTTATAACGTATATATTGTGCATGCGTGAAACTTTGAGTTGTACTTATGTTTTCTTATTGTTCACAGACCTATGTTTGGTGAAACTGTCGACAAATTTGAGACTGCGAGAGGGGGGAAGATTTTGATGGGTGTAGTTTATCTATTCGAGCTCTCTCTCTCTCTCTCTCTCTCTCTCTCTCTCTCTCTCTCTTTACATCTATCTACCTATATCTATAGTTTGGTTTTTTGTTTAATGGTATATCAACCTCTTTGGGTTATATAATGCCAAATTCATCCTTGTAGAACAGTGATTGTACTATTTAAGCCATAGCTGGGGAGATAAGTGGATTTAGGCTTTCACCAAGGGTATTAATCCAAAATAGAACATCATTACACGACTGGAGTTCGAAATCACTCACTACGGTGTTGCAATCAAGCACGTTAACAACTACCTCCTACAATATGTATGTATGAATGTATATATAAGTATGTATGTGTACATATAATCATATATAACAACTCCTTCGCATACTTAGTATGCAATACAAGAAAGTGTTAAGCGTTTTTTTTTCTTCTAGACTGGTTGCCAAAGTTTAAAGAGTCCAGTCTGCCCTGTTATTTACCCATTGCTGGATACATACTTTTCTGAAGGATAATAATGCAATGTAAAATGTGAACAGCTTCGACCAGAATTCGAACTCCGATTGCTATGTCTATGATTTACGAGCGCCTCATATATAGAGAGTGAGAGAGAGTGAGAGAGAAAGGGGGAAACGAAGGAGAGATATGGATCGATAGATAGTCACATAGATAGGTATGATAGAAGATATAAAGAGACTAATATATATATATATATATATATATATATAGAGAGAGAGAGAGAGAGAGAAAGAAAGAGAGAGAGAGTGTGTGTGTGTGTGAGGAGGGAAGAAAAGAGATGGATCGACAGATAGATACATAGATAGATATGATATGATATATATATATATATATGTGTGTGTATGTGTGTATGTGTGTGTGTGCGGAGAGAGAGAGAGGGGGGTAGAGAATGAGAGAGAGAGGGATTGATAGACACATAGATATGATAAAAAGATATAGACTGATATATATATATATATATATATAGAGAGAGAGAGAGAGAGAGAGAGAGAGACAGAGACAGAGACAGAGAGAGAAAGTGTTAGGAGAGAATGAGAGAGAGATCGATAGATAGACACATAAATCGATACGATAGAAAGATAAAATGGACTGATATATATATATATATATATATATATATATATATATATATATATATATATATATATATATATATGGAGAGAGTGAGAGAAAGATAGAGAAAGAAAAAGAGAAAGAGGGACAACTGAAATAAACAACAATATAAGATTAGATAAGACAAAAACGTAAATAAATCCATTTTTGCTTTGCGTTCTCCGTTGACAATTTTTCCCGCGCAATTATTTTCATTTCAGTTTATTGCTAAAGGCATTCAACAAAATGGCGCTGGGGTTGAAGGTTGAAAAAAGACGGCAAAATAAAAACGCAACGTTAGGCCGAATGATAGATGGGTGCTGGGTGGGACATTGTAGATGAAATAATCTATAATGGTTACCAAAGTGGACAGTGAATAAAGGAAAAAGAGGACAAATTAGGGTATGAAAATTGGAAGCCTCAAATGACCGAAGGGTAGGAAATGTCGTCCGACTCTTAGAGAAATCTACAAGAAGATTTAAAACATCTTTTTCTAAAAAGCTGACGCACACACACATTCACTAAAATGCGCGCATGTTCACATCTACATAACAAATCACATACAGGTCCTACTACTTGTTCACAATGATTTCTACACTCACTGGGTGCCTAAAGCACAATTAGAATAATCAGAAGCTGTAATCTTATGTCGGACTTAGCTGTGTTTAATTAATAACCACATTGTCCTGCCTCATGACTTGGATAGTTGCCTATTTCTATTTGGTGCCAGGTCGGCTTATTTTGAGTAATAGATAGATAGATATATAGATTGATAGATAGATAGATTGATAATCTTATCTTCGTTGATATAAGAAGTAGAGCAAAAGTTGTCTCCCCCTTTTTTTACTATTAAACATTTGAAATGCTAATTATTTATTGTTTGGTGTTCTAAGAAAATTTAGCTTGTTCCTAGAATTTATATTGCTTTTTTTATGCTCATCCGTCGAAAATAGTCTGACAACTTTTTAAAGAACGTTTAGCTCTAAATTAAAAAAGTCATTCGGGAGGGCATTTGGCTTTAAGCGAAACTCTGGTTTTCTCCCTGTTGCGCTGAATTCAAGCAAACGCCTGCAGCGGGTGAGATGAATGAAAAAGAAAATATCCAACAGGGATATTGCGATATAAATAAATATGCTTTCCATTTTTCTTTGTATATATATATATATATATATAAACTGGAAATACAAATCAAAATCAGTCGTCATAGAAAGAAGAATAAAAATGAGAAATTTTGCTTGGAAGAAGTGAAGTTTTATTCCAACCATTTTGAAAGGGGAGAGCAAACTTCTCCACTCATAAAAGTTCAGAAAAACGAGGGTGATATATTAGATTGAAAGATTTTATGATATACTGAAAGAGCCAAGGACGCTGAGTAATAGCTGCAGGATCAATATATTTTCTATAGATAAACAGATAGACGGATATGCTCGTGGTGTAATAGTTATCGTCGCAGAAAATGGACACGGCGACAAGAGTTCAAATCTTGGACGAGTCTGATTGCATTTCACATTGCACTGATACCCTTGGGAAAGTTATGAATCCAATTATTCTCCCTCCAGCTATGGGTAAATAGTAGGGCAGACTAGGTTCTTCAGCCTTAGTAAGGCAACTAGTCTAGGAGAAGGAAAACTCTGAATTCAAACCTGTTAAACTCCGCTAAAAATTGACCTTGTATCATATTCTGACCGAGCGGAATGGTTGGTAAATATGGATTGAACCCAAGTCACCTGGACCATTGGCGAACACTCTACCAACTAGACCAATGAGATTCCATTTTATCTTAAAAGTGGTTGAAGGCGGTGGCGGAGAGTTAATTGCGGTCATACTTGAAAACATTTAACTGTGTGCAAACAAATGAATAATGTTGAAAAAATTATTAGTATTAGATAGAAATACTTGAAGCCATTTAGTGTCTTTGTTATGACATTAAACCACATCTGATAGGGTGACTCAACTCTTGGAGTTTGGAGAATGTGGAGTACTCCTTCATTACCGTTACTCTCAGGTCCACTCTGATCCGGAATGGTACAAACTGTTAGGATCCCATCTATGGGTCAAATAGAATTGTTCAATTATATACTAAAGATAATTATTAATTATATGAGACCGTAAAGGTGAAAGCAAATTATTTGTATTAGATAGGAATACTTGATTAACAGAATTACTAATGTTAGATAGAAATAGTTGAAACCATTTAACTGTGTGCAAGCAAATGAGTAATATTAAATAGAATTGTTCGTGTTCGATAACAATACTTGAAACCATTTAATTGTTTTTTTATGCAAATAAATGAGCTCTGGCACACACACACACACACACACACACACACACACATATATATATATATATATATATATATATATATAAACAGGATTTTGGTATTAAATATCCCGAAGGGGTTGATATGCTGCAAAACAAAACCCAAAACAAAACCAAACTGAAAACATTTTATAGTGCAAACAAATGATTAATATTAGATTATTTGGGGTTGAATGGAAATACTTGAAGCCATATAACTTTGTACAAGCAAATTTTAATTACAAACTACTCACATGATGAATATTAAGTAGAATTATTAGTGTTGAAAAGCAATACTTGAAACCATTTACAGTTTAGAAACTAATGACCTCAAAAACTTTTAATAAGAAAGTTACATATAAACTATTCCCTAACACATCATATATATATATATATATATAGTAATAAATCATTATCATATGAATAGGTTGAGGAGATGAAAGAAGCTGTGACGAAGGTCATTGACACGCTCACACAAGAGGACTTCCATGGGGCCTTCAAGAACTTGTTGGAACGGTACAACAAGTGCATAGCAGCCGAAGGGGACTAGAGTTTCATGTGTGTACTATCAATAGAAGTGCCCATACGAAAAAAGTCTGGAAACTTATCATATGCTCCAAGTATATCTTTATCGAATGTTGTTAATATCCTTTCTTGACCAAATGATAAATACCTTCTCTTGGTTAGGAGGGACGGCTACAACTATTCCTTTTTTTAAGCGATCTGAAACTAGTTGACAAGTTCACCTACCTAGGGAGCAGTGTTTCATCAACCGAGACAGACATCGACACGCGACTAGCAAAGGCATGGACAGCCATCAATAGACTATTGGCCGTATGGAAGTCAGACCTGACTGATAAAATGAAGCGCAGTCGTATCGATACTGCTATATGGATGCACCACATGAACGCTAACTAAACGTATGGAGAAAAAACTTGACGGCAATTACTCAAGAATGCTGCGAGCAATATCGAACAAGTCCTGGAGACAGCACCCCACAAAACAGCAGCTGTATAACCACCTACCACCCGTCATCAAAACGATCAAAATTAGACAAAACAGACATGCAGGACACTGCTGGAGAAGTAGGGACCAGCTCGAAAGTGATGCACTTTCGAGCACGTCCCTACTTCTCCAGCAGTGTCCTGCATGTCTGTTTTGTCTAATTTTGATATTCCTGTGGACCCCTTCTCTTGGACGAGTAAAGGCAGGACGTCCAGCTCAAACCTACATACAGGAGCTCTGGGCTGATACTGGATGTAGCCCTGAGGACCAACCAAAAGCAATGGACGATAGGGAGGGGTGGCGAGAGAGGGTCAGAAATATCCGTGCTGATAGCGTGACATGATGATGATGATGATGATGATGACAACTATTCTTTTAAAATACCCTTGTTTCGATGAAATGATAAATATCCTCTGTTTTAACAGTGCGGGTGGCTACAACCATATTAACAATAAAATATATATCTCTCTCTTTTAACGAAGGTAAAAGAATATCTTTCTTTTAATGAGAGAACAAATACACCCCTTTTTAAGATACATACCCCATATTTAACGGAAGAGAAACTAGTCCTTTTTCGAAGCGAAGATATGAGCTCCTCTTTCCACGTGAGTATAAATACACAATGCTTCGCACATTGACACATTTTTTCAAACATGTCAGTTCTTTTCTATTCGTCAGGTTTCAATTTAAAAACTAAAACAAATTTACCGATGCAAATAATTTAGCTTATTAATTAAGAACGCTGTGGTGAAATTTCTGACGTATTTTTTCTATCTTTCTATCTGTTGTATTTTTTGTCGGATTTGAATTTTAAGATTACTTCTGACAAAATAAATTTTGCATATTTATTGAGAAATCTGACGCATTTATTTATTCTCAGTTGTCAATTTTTTGAGGGGCATCGAACAATTTAAATTAAAATTATTCTAATTCGCTTTCTTTTCTTCGTACGTTTCTCTTTTTTCTTACACATGCCATTTTTATTTTTGTTGATGGCTGTCACTGTCTTGTTAAAATGTGCAAGTTACCTAACAACGGAAAAAATGAAATCAGTGGAATGTGATCGAAATCTGGCTGGGACAGGTTTGCGCGTTCACTACCTGCTAATAACCTTGAGAAAATTACTCCTCTCTCCTTCACCCTTTGCAGGTAAAAATTAGGCGTGAAACTAGCAGTTTCTACAATTAATGCTTCGTTGATATTGAAACCGCTTCGAATGTTTCACGTAAAATGGGTGTGTAATATTCGACACGGTGATCCAAGTAATCGAGAATAAGGGAAAGCAAAGATATTCATCAGCTCTGTCCATAGATTTAGAATATACAGTCTCTCCTGCACAAGGGTAAGACTACCCTTATAAGGGAGATCGTAGGTACATTAAATTGCATCTAATGATGAGGTTCTAGTTTTGGAACACTAGGGAGTGCCATTACCACTCTGACCACAGAGGTCGTAATTGTTAGAATCCAATTTACGGTTCAAATAGATCTGTTTAAAAAATTCATATATGATGGAAGCATGTGCAAAAACCTTCTTAGGAAACAACTCCATAAAAATGAAAATATAAATGTGTAATGAATGCAATTCCCTAACCTCTAGGCATAAAATAGCCTTTGACGAGTTGACATGCCATTAAAATCAATCAATCAATCAATCAAATATTTTTCCAATATGTGCAAGAGAGAGAGAGAGAGAGAGATTTAAAAAACAAATAATGTATTTTAAAAGATGACAGTACGTAAAAAATACTGTTTAGTTCCTAATATTGTAGTACCTCTAGTTGGTCCTTCTCTCACAATGTTCCAGACGTAGTTGTGTAAGGTGGTTCAAATTCAAGTCACTCCTAGTTAATATGGGCTATATGGCGGTGTGTGTAGAGGAGCACGAAAATTTGTATACCTGCTGTCCTAAGAGGACTTCCTGTAGTGTAGTGGCTAACGTGCTAGACTTGCAACATCATAGCAAGCGGGTTGGAACCCTTTGGAAAAATATGAACACCTTTATACTCCCCAACTATAGGTTAAATAGTCCCACTATTGTTTTTCTACATGGATGACTTTGGCATTAAATAACCCACGAAGTTTGATACCCCAATAAATAAAGAAACTATGCCAAACCTGCTGTCCAGTAGACTGGTGTAAGGGACAGGTTTAAATTTCGCGTAAGTCATCATCATCATCATGTCGTGCTGGTAGCACGGATATCCCTGACCCTCTCTCGCCACTCCTCCCTATCGTTCATCGCCCTAGGCAGGTCTTCAGGACAATATCCCGTATCCTCACATAGCTGCTGAATGTATGTTCGTGCTGGTCGTCCTGCTTTTGCTCGGCCATATGAGGGGGTCCATATGAGTACACCACTTATGAGTTCGTCCCTGCTTCTCCAGCAGTGTCCTGTATGTCTGGTTCGTCTGACTTGAATAGTTTTCGTGATAGGAGGCAGGTGGTCGTACAGTTGGTGTCTTGCGGGATGTTGCCGCCAGGACTTGTTCAAGATTGCTCGCAGCATTCTTGTGTAATTACCGTCTAGTTTCTTCTCCAGCCGTTTTGTTAGAGTCCATGTAGTGCATCCATATAGCAGTATCGATGCGACCGCTGCCTGGAAGAAACTGCGTTTCATTTTATCGGTTAGTTCTGATTTCCATATAATCAATACCCTATTGATAGCTGTCCATGCCTTCGTTAACCTCGTGTCGATGTCCTTTTCGGTTGATGAGACGCTGCTTCCTTGGTAAGTGAATTTGTCTAGACGGAACCCCTCTCAAGTGTCATAAAACACCGTATAATGACAAAGCATAACAAAGACACTGATAAACTCAAATCCCCAAATATAAGAAAGATCCTAATTAACAATACAAAAATCATATGTAAAAATAACAAAAAAAAAACGTTTACAAATCCTCAAAGCAATTTTAAAAAATTAAAAAACCTACAATAAATAAAATAATATTCAGTGCAAGTATAGACTTATTAAAAGTATTCAACAACTAACCACCAATCCTGACTGAATGAACCAACCCCATCGATAATTTTTTTTTAAAGCAAAAAAGCAAAAAAATGGACTGCAACAAACGATCTCACACAAACCCTGAAGATGACCAGTGAAATGGTCAAAAGGGCTCGGGCTAATATAGGGTTCTTTATTTACCAATTTGACCCAGAAGTAAGAAGACTAGTGAGAAGACTTAAATGTCTTCACTTGAAGATTTTTAAAAAGTAACAATCCACAGTATTCAACCAATACTGTTTATATATATATATATATATATATATATATATATACGAGGATCATTAAATAGGTTTCCAGACTTTTTTCGTATGGGCACTTTTATTGATAGTACTCAAATGAAACTCTAGTCCTCTTTGAAGTAATCTCCTCCAGCTGCAATGCACTTGTTGTAACGTTCCAACAACTTCTGGAAGGCCCCATGGAAGTCCTCTTGTGTGAGCATGTCAATGACCTTCGTCACAGCCTCTTTCATCTCCTCAATTGTTTCATAACGACAGCCTGTGAGCTGAGGGAATAACTAAAAGTCACAGGGAGCAAGGTCTGGACTATAGGGAGGGTGGCGAACTGTGACAAGAATGGAGTTGTGGACTGGTGTATTGTCTTGGTGGAAATGCCACTGACCCGATTTGAAAAGTGCTGGCCACTTCCGACGGAATCTCTTCCTGAACTCCCTTAAAACCTCAACAAAGTAACCCTAACCCTAACCCTTTAGCCAATCAACTCTGGTGTATTGACTCCCTTACTCCTCCCACACCTCTCATCATCCCTCACAGACTCCCTGTCTTCCTTGAATCTCTTATGCCACTCAAACACTGATGCTCGATTCATGCAAGATGCTCCAAAAGCAGTCTGAAGCATTCCATACGTTTCTGTGGTATTTTTTCCAAGTTTAAAACAGAATTTTATTGCATATCGTTCTTCCTCACGTCCAGATTGCATTTTTGAAATTCACCAGCTGTGACAATCAGGCTTTAGTAGGGTGTATTCCAATTCCTGGTGTAGCTGTTCATTTGAAGCTGAAATCATAAAAGTTAGTCAGTCATCTCATAAGATGTATAGCAATAACATACTGAATTTTCAAGAGTCTACGACAATTTTATTAATATAAAATTTGCCTGTACAAAAAAGTCTGGAAATTATTGAAGGCACCACGTATATATATATATATATATATATATATGTGTGTGTGTGTGTGTGTGTGTGTGTGTGTGTGTATCGATTCTCACTTGTTGCCCCTACCGACTAGTCGTATGCTACAAATGAGTTAAGCATGCTAAATAACTATATATAAAACACCTAAAATAATAAAAATCAACAATATTTCAGTAGTGTTGCTATTAGTTTCACGTGGTGAGCAACCCATGATCATCAGAGAGTATAATGAGGTGATGGGGAAATGAGAATATTTATATGAAAAAGGGAATGAAAAAATAAAGAAAGAAAACTAACCGACATCTAACCACTTTTGACATTTCAGGTTTTATTTCCTTTTTGACATAAAATGCTCTTATATATATATATATATATATATGGAGACAGATAGACAGATAGAGACAGAACGAAGAGAGAGACCTCTTAAATCTTTTCGACAAAGAGACAACGGAGATTGGTGACTGTAAGCTTTTCTCTCATGCGTTCAAACCACGTTTTTAGATCTATATATTGTCTTTCACCCATATTAAGCATCCTTTGTTTATGAATATAGCATAACACATAACTATATATATATATATGTGTGTGTGTGTGTGTGTGTGTGTCTGTGTGTGTTCAAATTTGTAAGTTGGTTGGTTGTTTAGTTTTTGTTTACACACAGTTAAATGTCAAAAACAATTCTATTTCAAACAATTCGGTTTAGCTCAGTATTCAGATTAGTTGTATTTGTCCCATAGATAGGACCCTATCAGGTGCTACCACTCCAAGCCAGAGTAGACCTGGGAGTGATGGTATTGAAAGGGTGCTATGCATTCCCCAAAGCTCCAGTATTACAGTAACCTCAGCACCAGATTGTTTAGTGCTATATACAGGACACTCCTTGGAGGAGTCTTACCCTCTCTGCAGAGAAGCAGTCAGTGTATTCTACAGTCCCAGACGACTGGGTAATCATATTTGAACATTAGCATATGCATAAAAAAATATATATAAATCTCTCTATATATATATGTGTGTGTGTGTGTGTGTGTGTGTTTCATAAATGATAGCGAATAATATGCATTTTGATTGTATAAATATTCCATTAGAAATACTGAAGTCCTTTGATTTGGAAGAAAATTAACGATTTATAAAATATTTGTTAGGGTTTACTTTTTTATGAGTGATACGGTAATGGCATTTTTTTAAAACAACGCTGTATTATCAAAACTTTACCGAAAGGATTTTAATTATTTCTAATCTCAGCCTTATTGAAAATATTTAAGGTGGTGCAACGGTTAAAGTGAAGTAAACGAGTGAGTATTCTAGTCCCTCAAATGCGTTCACTTTCGATCTGATATCCTCGGGAAGGGTATAAACACCGTCATCCTCCGAGTTATAGGTTTGTTTGTATGACTGTTATTCTTTCACCAGAATGGCTTCGGCATTAAATAACCCATGAATGTTGATATGCCATGATAAAAAGATATTCTGTAACCAAAAATATGAATACGTTCAAAAATACATTATATTTATATTCGTGCAATTTCTTTTAGTTACAGTGGTATTGTAGTTTTATCTTTAGTTACAGTTTCAATGCTATAGAATTTGGTTATGAATAATACCTAATGATACCCATTTTGATTTGAATTGTTTCGCTTGAAATAGTAAGCTCTTGGTATCTTTGGTTTAGAAGGAAAATTTACTTCTTTAAATAAATTATAAGGGATATATTCATTCATGGGCGAAAATGCGATAATAGTCTTTTTGGCGATCTTAGTCGAGGATGACCCAAAGATTCCCTTTTTAATAGTTACTACACCGAGGTATAGGGGAGAGTGCAACTCAATTCCCTGGATTGCTCCACTTTACCCTTAATCCTTACCTTATAATGCTGAGTGTTAAGCAAAGCGGCATCAAGTACGATTGTCGAACACTCTACTCATTAGGCCAATGGCCCGTAAATCTCTGTATTTGCTTGTATATGATTAATTGGGTAAATAGGAGAGTTTAGTATGAACTTTTCTAGGATAAGATATACTGAGATTTGCCTCTCAAGAGGTTTCAGCTTCTGGAAGCCGAATTATGGGTACTTTTCAATTTTCAAGTCTTTCACAGACCACTACATTTATCATCCCTTTCTTTCGCTCTTTCGAAATCAAATAAATACAAAAACAAGTAAATAATACATTAACATTACATTACTTAAAGAATGACAAATCAAATCAGTCGAAAAAAACTATAAGAATTAATCAATGTCTTGTTAATGTTTTTTTTCAATAAGGAAGCCATTTAAAGAAAAATAAATAACAGCAAAATTCTAAAATGTCTTCTCATTAACATTTTATTCATTTAAGTGAAAGACCAGCTCATTAGCCGACTGGGAAGAGTGTTCGTCAATAGTCCAGGAGACCGGGGTTCAATCCCAGGTTAAGTCATACCAAAGACTTAAAAACTTGATACCTCCTTGCTTAACACTAAACATTTTAAGGTACGTATCTAGGGTAAAATAAAGCAATCCAAGGAAAGAAGTAAGCCCTTCCCTACGCTTCGGTATAGTAGCTATTGAAAAGGGAGCCTTCGGATCGCCCTCGACTACAGTCGCCAACTTTACTTACTATACTGAGACATACTTTTAAGCAAAAATCAAGAAATATAAAGGATAAAATAATGTATTAATTAAATTAGGAGAAATATAATAAAGTATATCTTTCTTGCAAGACTGTTATATTTGATGTTATTTTCATTACCCGAACAACGCCAGATAGCCCTTATAGAATTCAAATAAGATTCTTCAGTGGCCAATTAACATCACGTTAATTCCTTGAAGATGTGAAACCTTTAACGAATTCGATCAACACTTTTTCATCAACCTATTTTTCTTCTTTTTTTATTTTTGCTGGTCTCATCATCATCCTCGTCATCATTCACAGTCATTGACATGAATTCGCTTGTTTAAAGGCAAACGTTTCTTGAATAAATCTTTTAATAGTTAAAACATTTATTTGTTATTCTTTTTCGTTATTTGTTCATTTGTCTTTAGCAAATTTTGTTTTCTTTTTGTTCTTTTTTCTTTTATGGTTTATTTTGTTTTCTTTAACCGCCAAAACGCTAATTGAAACGTACGCAGGCTAAGCGGAAACGGAAATGAGGTAAAGTCACCTGCGCATGCGTGTGCGAGTGTGAATTGACTGACTTTCTGGGGTAGGTGGCTGGCAAGGAACAGGGGAAGAGAGATGATGAAAGTCTCGTCAGTTCAGGCGCGGGAAGCAGCTCGACATAAGAGACAATGGCGTCGGATTTCGGGGAACAAAGGGATATGAGAATTTTTTTTCAAGTAAAGTGAAATGAAGCACGGTGTCTTCCTTCTTCTAATTTTCTTGTCTTGTCATTGTATTTCCTTTCTTTCGTTCCATCTTTATCGTTGGCAAGAAGTCTGTCCATTGATGAGTGGCGAAAAAAACAACAACCCTCATTTCCCAATTTTCTTATACTGTGTATTATTATCAATTTATGTGCTTTATTTTACAACTAGACTTATTAAATTTTGTGAAGATATATATATATATATATATATATATATATATATAGAATTAACTTAAATCGCGAGTCGAAAATCTTCTACTAAAGTTTCACCTTAACCGATCATCAGGAAGCCTACATTCGACTGTAGGATTCCTGATGATCCGTTAAGGTGAAACTTTAGTAGAAGATTTTCGACTCGCGATTTAAGTTAATTCTATAATTGGCTCCATTGTATTGTGTTGAGCACTTTAGTAATTGTAGCATTGCAGCATTCGCGGAGGGTTTTTTCGGTTTTCTTTTGACCACTGACTGCGTACCCATTGATTTTTTTCAAGGAGTCGGACGAGGTTGTCCTTTTCTTTCTTTTTTACCCAAAAGACTTTTTTTCTTTTTCCTCTGGGCGGTGATTCGAGGTACTTTTATCTCTTGTTCCTGACCAGGGTTTTTTTTGTTTTTTCCGATACCGTGAATACTGGTAGATATTAGATTAGTAAATATATATATATATATATTAAAAGGAGTTGGTCCACGAAGAGATTTGTATTTTTAGGATTTATTTATTTATTTTGTTCTTGCATACGTGTATGTTTCCAACTTGTTGCTTTCGTCATAGAACATGAATCATACACACACGCAAATAGACACAAACATACACAGATATGTATATATATATATACACACACAAAAAATTGTTTGTAAGAAATAATTACAAGTATATTTCAAACCACACTACCACACACACACACACACCCAATTCTCAAAACACACTTTCACACATACACAGAGAAATAACTGTGAGTGAAATCTGAAACTACTCCAACACACACACACACACACACACACACACACACAACGTATCAAATATCAAAAGCAGATGATAGGTAAAGCAGACTAAGATAAGCACACTCTAAGAAAAAGAGAGAAGTGGCCTCCATAAAAACCCATAACCAATTGAATACCATTCAAACTGCAAACACGAGTGAGTTCAAGTCTCATTGAGTACCCCATTAACAAGGCCATGTGCCATACATGTTCTCTGACGAAAGCAACAAGCTGGAAACATACACATATGTAAGAACAAAATAAATAAATAAATCCTAAAAAAATACACATCTCTTGGTAGACTGACTCATTTTGAAATATTTCTTTCTCTCTTTGGACCTACAACAAAATATTTATATATATATATATATATATATATATATATATTGAAAAAGAGAGAGAAAGATAGACCACCGTCGAAGGAACTATACAATGATGACAAAGTGTCTTTCAGAAACAAATCATACACAAATGATACAAAATTATTTAAATACATCTGTTATTATAAAAAGAAATCACGGAAACAAACTAGAGGTTAAGTGGTCTATTCTAAAAAGACCGTCTGTTTGTAATGAGGGCGCGGGAAATTGTAAATTGTGCCTGGAAGAAAAATACCTGATAATAAATTTTCTGGATTTGAGTAATTGGCTAAATAAAAATCGGAGTTGATAGCTAAATGGCGCCATGAAACTTTCATCAGATGATTGTATCTTCTTTTTTTATAGTTTACATTGGAAAAAGGCGAGATTTTCATTATTTTTGGTTTTATATTGCTCTGCGGGTCAGTATTTGAGCACATTTACTTTTTTGAGTAGAAGAATTATATTATCAATTGAATTACCATGACCAGAAAATCCAGGAAACATTTCGCGCGACATACAGAACCACTGGACAGCTGTTTCGACCTTATTAAGTCTCAGCAGCAGCAGCAGCAGCGTATATCATGATATCCCTCACTAGAGATCGAACCAGTGAATACAGAAGGCAGAGCCGAAACTCTATAACTGAGCTGCTAGTCCACATCGCCCACAAGTGTGATCAAAATGTCCTGTGATTGAAGCTTTAAATCATGTTAAATAAAAGTTTAGACGAAAACGTGATCACAGTTGAGCCATAAAGTAATGATATCAGGACTAGTTGGTGGCCATTTGAAAAATGTATGAATCCAGTCTAGCAATCTTTTGAACAAAACCTTTTTTACAAAACAAAGAACTGTGCAAATGCAGAGAGCTTCATACTCACCAGACCCCACTAACTCTGGCTTTTTCGTTTTTTGGTTGTTTATTTTTTTCGTTCATTTTTTGGTTTTGTTTTTTCATAATCTGTAAATTAACTTCAAATCTTATATTTGAGGACATGGAAGACATTAAAAATACGACTGCGTAGCCTCAGAATAAGAATTTCAGGGATTCTTCCACCACGAAAAAACTCACTTGAATTGATTTGAAGAACATTAACGTTTCATTAATTTCTACTAATGTCATAGTAAATACAACTTCAGTCTGGATACTCTTTGAAGACAACTCTAATATATATATATATATATATATATATATATATATATATATATATATATATATGTATATATTAAAATGAACAGGTCAGCAAATGATTTCAAATTTGCTATCTAGGTTATTTCATTATTAGTCGATATATTTGGGCTACACGTGTTTTGTACATTTAAACATTTCTCTTTTCATTAAAATCTTCACGAACAATGAACTCCAAAGAGGCGATCATAGATTGAAAAAAAATGGAATTAAAACATAATTAAAACAACTCATCAGAACGATCTTATCGATTAAAGAAACTTAACTCTAAGCCAAAATTCAAACGTCGCCTGTTTGACGATGACTGAGATGTCCTAAATACGTGTAGCACAAGTATAAGGAAATAAAAAAAAAAGGAAAAACAAAACTAAATACCAAATCTAAAGTCATTTGCTGATCTATCCATTTTAAAATATTTACTTTTCTCTCGTTGGAACAACAATCTTTATTTATACACACACAAACACACACACACACACACACACATATATACATATATATATATATATATATATATATATAGGCAGCAAATTGTTATCTAGACAAGTTCTGTTAAATACCACGAACTGCCTTTTTTATGATCTTCAAGAGAAGACGTTCAAGTCATCTTACTATTCTTCGTATTTCTGGGTCGAGATATTGAAGAAAAAACCCAATATTAGCCCAAGAGCTTTCGACCATCATCAGGGTTAGGGTTAAATTGTTTGTTGTTTGGAAAATTGAGAGTTTTATATTTATTCGTAGTGGCTTTTTTTTAATAATAAATTATAGATGGGGTTGGTTCATTCTGTTAGGATGGGTGGTTAGTTATTGAATACGTTTAATATGTTTATATTTGTGGTGAATGCTATTTTATTTATAGTTTTTTAAATATTTTTTATTGTTATAGCTTCAAGAATTTTACACGTTTTTTACTGTTATTTTTATATATTATTTTTGTAAGGTTAATTAGAATTTTTCTTATGTCTTAGGATTTGGGTTTGTCAGTGTCTTTATTATGCTTTGTTATTATATGCTGTTCTATGGCATTTATATCGGAAAGATGGTCGGTAAGGTTACGAGAGAGCGTGGTTGTTGTATGGCCAATATTAGGTGTTTAAAAAAAGCCACTCCGAATAAATATAAAATTCACAATTTTCCAAACAAACAATTTAACACTACTCCCGAAGATGGCCAACGAAATCGTCGTAAGCGCTTGAGCTAATATAGGGGGTTTTCTCCACCATCTCAACCCAGAAATACGAAGAATAGTTAGAAAACTTGAACGTCTTCACTTGAAGATCATAAAAAAGAGGCAGTCCGTGGTATTTAATAGAACTTGTCTAGATATATATATATGTAAAAAAAAATTTCCGTTGTAGGTCAAAAGAGAGAAAAATATTTTAAAATGAATAAGTCCACGAAGAGATTTATTTTTTTTAAAGAATTATTTTTTTATTTCGTTCATACAAGGATGTATGTTTCCAGCTTGTTGATTTCGTCAGAGAACATGTCTAGTACGATGTCATCCGAATGGGGAACTCACTGAGACTCGAACTCACTCATGTTCGTTAGTGGAATGTTTTTCATGTTTTGTATGGGTTTATATAGAGATCACTCCTTTCTCTCCTTTTTCGGAGTGTATCTATTTTATCTGTTTTTACCCCCAATTGGTCATTGATATTTGATATGTTATAATTTTTTTGTTGTTTTACTCTGGTGTTGAAGTGGTTTCTAATCCCACTAACAGTTACTTTTTCTTCTCTGTGTGTATGTATGTGTGTGTGTATGAGTGTTTTGGGCTTGATTGCCCCCGTGTGTATGTATGGGTTTGGTTTTGGTCTTGAGCTTTTTTTCTCTTTCTTTTTTGAAGCGGACAAAATAGACATTCATTTTAAAATATATATATATAGTACACTTTGCTATATTTGTAAATAAAGAGTGCTCAATATCGGGGATAGAACCTGCATATCTAAATCAGGGTTGCGTAAACTAAGAGACAACGACGTTTGGTGACATTCAGTTTCTTGTTTATGCAATCATCAGACCAACTGTTATGAGATATATATATATATATATATATATATATAGAGAGAGAGAGAGAGAGAGTTGGTGATTGTAATCAAGGGCTATCCGAAGGCTCCCTTTTCAATAGCTACTACATCGAGCAGTAAGGGAGGGCGCTACTCCTTTCCCTTGATTGCTCCGCTTTACCCTTGATACGTACCTTATAGTGCTGAGTGTTAAGCAAGAAGGTATCAAATACCACTTTTGAGTCTTTGGTATGACTCGAACCCATGTCTCATTTGTGAACACTCTACCCAATAGACAATGGGCCGGTATATTTAATCATAGAGACGTGAAACTGAAAATTACCAAGCGCCGTAGGTAAACTTTTAAGTCGGTGAATTTAAAAAAACATTTATTTTTACATAAGAGATTTAGGAAATTGAATTTCCGCGGAGCTACCTGGCATATGTGTCGGGTGGGGGGGGTCATATAGTGACAAGCATAGATTCCCATTATACCAGACTTGTTTGTGTAGTGAATCTGGCATACGTGCCGAGAGACTTTGCAAAGACTAGCATAGTTCACACAGTAGTTAGTGATTTTAAGTTCAGCATTGACCAGCAGTGCACGACCCTCGGGTCGCGTGTGACCTCCACCCCCGTGAGAAGCACGGATAAATATCAAGAATAGTAATAACCTTATCAAATCTGATGCGGTTGTTTACTCTACCCAGTGCTTAGAATGTAATTGAAAATATATAGCTGAAACCTCGCAATCAATCAAAAATCGAATTTACGAACGAAAAATCGGCAACGAGATAAAGCGTTAGTAAAATATCATTTAGAAATTAATCATAATTTTAATTTCAAGATTCCAAAATGTCAAAATGTATAATAAATAATTGTTGAATCTTACATAATTTCTAAGACCAGGTTTTTTCTTTTTATCTCTTTCTTTGGTCAAATTAATGCTAAAATGTTACAAGATCACTTATTTAAATTTAATTTATATTTAAACTCTGTTTTAATGTCTTTAAATAATACTTCTAATCATAATTCTTCCTAAATTACGAAGAGATCTCAAGAATAAAAAATTAGAATTAACAAATACGTTTCACTTTTATAGAAATTTCGAAAATTTATGAAATCAAAAAGGTTTGCAGTAGAACGCTACTAACCATGATAGAATGCTTCTACTTTTTCTCGTTGTTTCGTTTAATTTTTAAAATTTAATATAATTCACAAGATACATCATAATTTAACATTGTTCTGGTGATGGTGTAATATGAAAAACCGTTATATACAATTATAAATACGTTACATAAGCAATTATGAATAAAAGATTCTCTTTAGAATACCATGATTTCATATATATATATATATATATATATATATATATATATTCACGATCTGAGTCTTCTTAGAGGTGACCTTTTTGATTGCAGGTCATAACAGCGAGATAGGAACACTTCAGAAGTGAAAGGTTGAGATGGATACGCTTGGATGTCTTATAGCGCGCTGATAACGGTGGTCTCTTTTCATGGTGTCTAAAAAGAGTTGGGGAGGTATTTTACAAGCAGACACTGCCTGATTGGTGTTTATACAACTGGAACTGCCAAAAAACAGCGAAATGAAGCAACTAGTGATTCATTTTCTGTTATGCCCTAATGTAAACACAACTTGGTTTTTGAAACAAGGTAGATGTGGATTATTTCTCCAAAGGGAAAGCTAGTTTCGGGTCATTAGTGGTGAGAGTGTGATACCTTTCGTTTTACAATTTCCTTAAAGTTAGTGCATATAAGGTAGAATTTTGTTAGGGATCCAAACGTTTACAAATAGACACCACCTCAGACATAACCCTCATTTCACAGAGACTATGGAAAATCATCGGCCAGCCTTCACGAACACCTAAAAGACATGTAACGTGGACTGCATCTAGAGATTGTGTCCACATTACTGGAAAATTGCCAGCAGCAATGAAAATTGATGACAAAAAAAAAAACCTATCCTTTTGAGAGAATAACTTTGATATTTTTTTCGTTAGGGCTGATCCCTAGCACCTTCCCGTTTTTAGCATTTAACAACAGCGAGCAAGCTTGGGCTGAATTTTGGGATGCCTTACTCTTGCGTAATTGCGCTTTTATCCAATTTGCATATGTCTTGCACAAAAAGTGACGGAGATGTTAATTAAAATGTGTCCGTTAATATGCCAAATGGAATGGTTGGCATGTTGTTTCTGGTTGTTTTGAGTCTATCTGGACAATTGCTGGTTGCTGTGCCATGCCCAAAATTGTTTATCAACTTTCACATCATAGACAAACAGTCCTTTTTTTCCTGTGTATGCTACCTGGAATCCAGTTTGGTTGTTCAGGCTGGTAGTTTCTTGCAAACAATGGTGTGCCGACCGTGAATGGTTTTGTTTTATTTTGGGACGCGTCTTGCCTTTGTTTCTATTTTTATGGGCGTAAAGCATCCCGTGTAGTCCGGAGTTTTCGTTTTATGAACGTTTCTGCTGGAGACATTCCATTTTTCAATGTAGCATTTGATGTCGTTCGGTACGAAAGGAGAAATGTATTCAAGATCTCGTCGGTTGTTGTTTTTCTCCCTTGCTTTGAGCATTGCCTAGTCGGCTGGGGCTGTAGAATACACCGACTACTTCTCTACAGAGGGGTAAGACCGCCCCCAACAAGTGTCGGGGATATGACACTAAACAATCTGATGGTGAGGTTCCAGCAGTCCTGGAACTTTGAGGATTGCTGAGTACCCCTTCATTGCCATCGCTCCCAGGTCCACTGTGGCCCGGAGTGGTAGCACCTGATAAGGCCCTATCTATAGGTTAAATAGAACTAACAGCATTCTTATGCTAAACTGAATTGTTTGAGTAAACTGAATAGCTCGAAATAGAAATGTTTTTGACAATTAAACCGTACTTACATTTAAATTGCGTGCTTATGCTAAACTGAATTGTTTGAGTAAACTGAATAGCTCGAAATAGAAATGTTTTTGACAATTAAACCGTACTTACATTTAAACTGCGTGCTTATGCTAAACTGAATTGTTTGAAATAGAAGTGATTCTTTGGTACATCGAGCCGTATAGAGAGTTAATTTTGGGGGTGCATTTTTTCATGAATTTTGATGATTTTTGATTGGATTTCTTAAGCATTTGTCTACCAAGCTCAAATTAAAAATAAAATCCCACACTTCTCTAGTTTTGTCTCTTCTTTTCATTATAACTTGACCAGAACTATAAAATTCTAGTGTTTCTCAAATTGTGAATGGAATCAGCAATGATGTTGGCTTTACTGCAGGCAATAGGATAGGGTAGAAAGAAAGAAAGAAAGAAAGAAAGAAAGAAAGAAAGAAAGAAAGAGAAATATTGGAATGATAATAAATAAAAGAAGAGTTTAACATAAGAAAGAAAGAAAGAAAGAAAGAAAGAAAGAAAGAAAGAAAGAAAGAAAGAAAGAGAAATATTGGAATGATAATAAAGAAAAGAAGAGTTTAACATAAGAAAGAAAGAAAGAAAGAAAGTAAGAAAGAAAGAAAGAAAGAAAGAAAGAAAGAAAGAAAGAAAGAAAGAAAGAGAAATATTGGAATGATAATAAAGAAAAGAAGAGTTTAACATAAGAAAGAAAGAAAGAAAGAAAGAAAGAAAGAAAGAAAGAAAGAAAGAAAGAAAAATATTGGAATGATAATAAAGAAAAGAAGAGTTTAACATAAGAAAGAAAGAAAGAAAGAAAGAAAGAAAGAAAGAAAGAAAAGGAAAACTAGCAAAGCCAAAGAATTAAAGAAACAAAAAAAGAATTTCAAATAAAGAAGTTTGGTTTGGATTCTTTGTTTAAAGCCATGTCAACCTTTATGCGTTATTTAATGCTAAAGCTATCCTTTTTCAAGGATGATAGTGATACTGTTTAGCACATAGCTGAGGAGATAAAGGGGTTCATACCGTTTTTAAGGGTATTTGTCTGAAAGGGAACATAATAACGTAAATGGAATTCGAACTCACATACTTCGAGGTCGCAGCTCAGTACGTTAGCCATCACGCTACAAAAACTACCCTCCACGAAAAATGAAAGAAAGAAAGAAACAAACAAACAAACAAAAAAACAAACAAACAAACAAACAAAAGAAACAAAGATAAATTCACAGGCAATAAAAGCGACTTTTCTTAAGTCATTTGATTTAATTACATATCAACCTTTGAAGGTTCTTTAATGCCAATTCCTGTTTATTCATAGGATTTTTCAGAGAAAATTCTATTGGTAACATAATCTTTCAAACGAACCAAAGCTAATTTGTTTGCACATAGTTAAATGGTTTCAAGTATTGCTATTTATTGTTAGTACATAGTTAAATAGCTTCAAGTATTCCTATCTAATAATAATAATATTTCCTTTCATTTAGACTATTCGGACTTGTCTTTATTTTTATTGTTATATTCACTACGTTTTGGTCGATGCGCCCTTCGGTCTTCTTCCGGTATTTCTTATTGAACTGGGGAGCCTACAAGAAACTTTGAACTTTTATTTAATTCGCGGGGATAGAATGTTCTAATTCTGTTAACCATGACTGGATAGAAGTAACAATTCCTTGTTATTCTGACTTGCTGTCAAAATTGAACTTGTAACCTCCCGATATATATCCACAATGTTTCATGTCCTGCTGGACAATTCAGAATGAATTTTGGGACTTATAAACTTAAAGTTTTTATACACACTATGAATTACTATTATTATGCACGATTTTTTTTTTACCTCAGTTCATATTGCAATTTTTTTAATCGACTTAGAACCATCAACCCCTTGGATTAAATAAAGGGTTCAGTTCAAGATTCCGAGTAGGCTCTGAAGTTCGACAAGAAATATACCTGAAGAAAGCCGAGGATGCATCGACTGAAATGTTGTGAATATAACAATAAAGATGAAGATAACAGTCCGAATACTCTAAAGAATAAAAATTGTCAAACTTAATCTAAAAAATTTGGACAAACTATAGTAAAATGGTTACAAGCATTGCTATCAAACACTAATGATTCTATACAATATTAATGGTTTCTTTATACTCGATTGAATAGTTTTAAGTATAGTAAATGATGAAACAGTTCTATCAGACCCATTGATGCGAATGGCAAAGATGAGGTATTCCATATTCTGCAAAGCTTCAAAACTTGAGTCTCACCATCAGATAATTTAGTGTCATAACTTGGACATTCGTTAACCCCTTCCCCTCTGCTGACTGAGCGGGAATAAAAGTGGGGAAAAAAGATGAAATTAAAAAACAAAACAAAGGAAAGAACTGATAACAAACGAAAGAAAGAGAAAGTAAAAGTGAATGAAATTTCAGTTGAGAAAAGAATAAATTTGCAAGAATGAAAAAAAGGAAAGAAAGAGAAAGCATCATTCAGAAGAAATAAAGAAGAAATTCTGAAGAAAGTTGGGAAAAAAGACAGAAAGAAAAAAATCCCTAGAAAAGAAAAAAGAAAGTTAAATTAACGAAAAAAAGAAAAGAAGAAAACGACAAGAAGAAGAAGACTGCATGATCGAACGAAATAAAAATATAAAGAAAGTTGCTGCCATTGAAAAAAAGAAAGATACTTAAGATTGGAACCAAAAAAAGAAAAAAAAGAAAATATTAATTTAGGAAAAATTAATATTAGTAAAAAATCTAGCAGAAGTAAGAAGCAAAGAAATAAAAAATGAGAACGAAAGAAAGAAAGAAAGAAAGAAAGAAAGAAAGATTTATTGAGAAAAAAGAAGAAAGAAAAATAATTGAAAAAGAAAGAAAGAAAGATTTATTGAGAAAAAAAGAAAAAAGAAAAATAATTGAGAAAGAAAGAAAGAAAGAAAGAAAGAAAGAAAGAAAGAAAGAAAGAAAGAAAGAAAGATTTATTGAGAAAAAAGAAAAAAAAATAATTGAAAAAGAAAGAAAGAAAGATTTATTGAGAAAAAAAGAAAAAAGAAAAATAATTGAGAAAGAAAGAAAGAAAGAAAGATGTGACATCATGGAAAGCGGGTTGGAAAAGACATGCCAGTACATTAAAGTTTTGTGATGGTGCGTCGTACAATCTGGACGGCCTGGTCTCCTCGGCAGGGGTGTCAGTGCGCTCCGTGCCTGGCAATGTCACCCCGGGTCGGAGCCCCGTCTGTTTTCGATCAGCCAAAACCGCGCAGTCGCGGCTCGAACCGCTACGATAAACACGTGCTGTCGACTGGCGCCATCGAAACAAAATTTGCCCCGCGCCTCGAAAACAACACGTCGCAAACACAGAGGCGAGAAAAGGAAGAAGAATTAAATAAATATATTTGAAAGAAAAAAAATCGGTCTTAGTCGAGAAAATGGCCGATAGTGGGTTTAGTTAGATTCAGAACGATGTTACAAAACGGGTTCGGGAAAATTTTAGTCTGTTCAATATATGAATGCCTAGTGTTCTTGGAACGAGATAGAATTCTGTAAGACCCGGAAAACGAAGTTATGTAAAGTCGGTTTTAGTTAAACATCATTCAAGCACAGATGGCCAATTTTTCTGACTCTCATGAATTCGTTCTGGTCTAATTTATAAAAGCAAAGTGAAGAAAGTCATTTTTCCATAAACATACTACTGTGAAATTAGTATAGGATAAGAAAGTGTAAATAACTAAAGGATGACTATTAAATTGTACTACAGTTGGGATAGATAGATAGATAGATAGATAGATAGATAAAGTAATGGATTTGAATTGTGCTAAATATGAACAAGCGGGATTAGACCATTCCAATTTTTGTCTCCTCCACTTCCTCTGCGCTGTTCTTTTTTAAACACACACACACACACACACACACGCACACACCACATCAAATAATGGATATTATTTATAGGATGACGAGATGGCATTATTTAAGCATTTTATATTACCAAGTATATTATCAAATTCATCACAGTTTCAAATGTTCTGTACTTGACACTAAATTGCATTCAGTGATAAGGCTCCTGTTCGGAAGATCCAGAGTGTAGAGTACCACTTCGTTGCTATTACTCCCAGGTCCACTCTAACCCGAGGTGGTCTATTACTGCGTGCAAATTATTCATGTTGAGAATAGTTGGAGTGATAGTTGTTTATAAATGATGATTGTTAGTTGCTTGAAACTATAAAATGGCTCAGGTCTCCAGGACTTTTCTCAGTATTCTAGCCGATCGTAACAATGCTGTGGTCAGTATGGTATCAATTCGTTGTCTGATTTCCAATTCGTCCAGTCTCTTTCCAAGCCTTTGTAGACTGATCCAAGTACACCAACGGCAATTGGTACTACCGTCATCTTTATGTTCCAGTTATTTTAGTTCTCTATCAAGGTCCAAGTATTTGTTTATCTTTTTGTTTTCTATTATTTTCACTCTGTTGTCTATCGGAAGAGAAAAAATTCCATTGATAGCAAATACTTTTTTCTTTGTTATTAATCATTTCTGGCCTTTTGGTCGAGATAATTCGTTTACATTTCAAAAGAGAATTATATATATCTCATTCTCTAGAACGGATTCTGTTTGTTTTTGTTTTTTGTTGTTTGTTTTTTTTTTTTTTGCTTTTTTTTTTTCATATACCTTTTGACTGTATGGTCAAATTTTAATCTTTTGCACAGTTCCCAGTTGATTTCCCTCCTCATCGAATCGTGCTTTGTCTATTCTTTTATGCTTATTTGCAACATTCGCATATTATGTGATTAACCGTTGCATCTCCGTCTCTACATTATCTACACTTGTTATTCTGTTGCATATTATCAATTTTACTTTAATATCATCATCATCATCATGTCACGCTGCCAGCACGGATCTCCCTGGCCGTCTCCCGACACCCATCTCTCTCGTCCATCGCTCCCGCTTCAAGGCTATATCCTATATCGACACAGAGCTGATGTATATAAGTTCTAGCTGGTCGTCCTGCCTTTGCTCGTCCATGTGAAGGGGTCCACAAGAGTATATCGCTTATGAGTATGTCTTTAGTTCTCCAGCTGTGTCCCGCATGTTTTTTAATAGTTTTCGTGATGGGTGGTTGGTGGCCGTACAGCTACTATTTTGTGGGGTGTTGTGTAATTGCCGTCAAGCTTTTTCTCCATACGTTTAGTTAGCGTCCATGTAGTGCATCCATATAGCAGTATTGGCATATCTTAGCCTCGTCCAGGTCTTCTCATGTGCAGACTCTGCAGTTTGTCACTTGAAGTATCCATACACTTGTATTTCTTTCCATAATTGTTTTCTAGTTTTTGTTATTTTTCTATTTGTTTTTATGTTACCATTGTAGTTATTGACTGCTGTAATTAGTCTTTCTTTGATCTTTTTAATGTAGTTTTTGTATTGATGCATCGACTCAATCCACAATAGAGGCGAGTCCTCTATTGGCACATGGCTCAGTCGGCTGGGATTGCAGAATGCACTGACTACATCTCTGTAGAGAGGTAAGACACCCCAATGAGTGTCCTGGATATATGACACTAAACAATCTGATGGTGGGGCTTCATTAATGCTGGAACTTTGGGGAATGCGGAGTACCCCTTCATTGGCATCACTCCCAGGTCTACTCAGGCCCAGAGTGATAGCACCAAATAGGGTTATCGATGGGTCAAATAGAACTAAACTGTGTACTTATGCTTAACTGAATTGTTTGAAATAGAACTCTTTATCTGTATAAAAATGGATTTGGCATTAAACCTACAATAGTTGATGTGTCATAAACACAAACCAAATCAATGTACTGGTACATATAGTCTGTCTGTTTTGGGTATAAAACCTAGGGCACCATCATCAATTATCTTGTCCTTTGGTCCATTAGAGTTCCTTCTTTGTCCATTTTAATAATGGCTCTGAGTATCTTACAAGAGGGACTCCCCAGATGTTTATCTCTTTGATAATATATCTACTTTAGAGTTTTGTTTTGAAAAGTTTTCTGGTTCTTCTGAGGTATTCTTTTTTTATGTTCTCTTGTTTGATGGTGTCCGCTTCCAATATTCCCTTGTATTTGTAATTTTCTTTTTCTCCAAGCGTTCTGATGCTTTTCAGATTCGGCAGTTCTGTTCTTTCCAGTTGTTTTTCTTTTTCCACTTTTTATTATGGCACAGTTCTCAATGCCAAATTCCTTGCTTAATTTTCCCCAACAGCTCAAAGTGGTGATTTTGGTGCTAGCTAATCATATAAAATATCCAGGGCTCTTCCAAATATTCTTTTCGATTTTAATAATACTATGAGCTGGATAGTCTCGATTTTTTCTCTGATCTCCAGTTCGCCCAGTCTCTGTTCTAAGTTCTTGGAGAAGGTTTTAAGGGCTCCGATTACGAAGGGTATCACCTACATATTCTACAACTTTTAGATCTCCCTAGCAAGGTCCAGATATATATCCAGCTGTTTGACTTGCTTCAATTTAATTGTGGTCAGCTGGAACTACCAAATCCACTAGATGAGAAGTTCTTTTCTTGTTGATTATTATTATTATTATTATTACCCTCCTTTTTTACCCTAACTTAAACTAGTGGTCTTTCACTGAAGTCCAGGTGATAGTCTCCAGGATTTTTCTGAGTATTCTCGCCGATTTCAACAATACCATGGTGGAGATAATCCGAATTCTTCCTCTTGTAACATAATCGAATGGCTCATAGGAAATTGAATAAATAAATAAATGAATAAATAGATAAAGCAGACAGTTTTTGAATAGCCAGGCCGAGGCACTCTTGATAATTAAAAATGACTAGGGAAAAGTGGAGGTCCGAAATACTTGTACGCATGCGTGGAAGCGACTGGAGGTGGATGTCCCTCCCGCCGACACCGGGCGGAAGTGAGGAGATGACTAGTGTCCTTTCGGGAGTTGTCGGCGAGAAGTAATGTGAAAACGTCAGTTGAACACGATCTACGAAAGTTCAAGAGCCCCAATTTGGGGGTATATTCCAAAGGGGGCGTTTGACTACAAGCATGTTAGAACTAGGTAAGAATTCAAGCTCTGTGTCTGTTCATCTTTTTCTCACTAGGATATGTTGCTTATAATTGTCTAGTTGACGCCGTCGTCTTAGTTTCTATACTGCCTTTCTTTCTCCTGGTGACTCTTTACTACCAAGTAGTAAATAAACTTTCGTGAAGTTTAACAAAGTTTCGTGTTTGTCATATTGTTCAAACGGTGGGGTTATATTAGGGGCGAAAAATTCTATTTTGTATCGCAATGGTACGCTCTGATCTCTAGTTCCTTCAGTTTCTTTTCCAAGTTCTTTGGGATCGTTCAAAAGTTACCAACTACAAATAATACTACAAGTCTTGTTCATGTTCTACTGGTTTTCAGCGCCCTGGTAAGATTAAGATAGTTGTCCTCCCTTAACTTTTTTGTTGCATCATTATTTTAAAAGCACATACGATAGCTAAATGAAAATAAAAAGTACCGGCTCGTTTTTAAATGATCGCACTTTTTTTAATGGAAATTGATTTAGATTCCATAAATCTTAAAGTTTGTTTGAATAGATTTAAGGGACCATATATTCCCTAAAACCTCCACATAATCTTATAAAAGTATTTGTTTTTCTGATACATCAAACCGGATAATGTTGTGTGTATTTCCGTTCTCACATTCTTCAACACCTGATGACACAAATAAATATGCAGTTGTTATTGCATCGTACTGCATACCTCGTAAAATACAACCAAGATTCGCTAAGTCAAACTTGAGTATATCTTATTCCTACATAAAAATCAACCAGGAAATATTATTTGCCAGCGAAAATTTCCCTCAATATTTCAATTGACATTGAACTTACAGAGGTGAAACCACTCTGCCAGAGGTGGTTAAAATACACCGACTGTATCCCCTGCAGAAGGGTAAGATCATTCCCCACCAAAGGGTATCCTAGATACTACACTAATGCACACATCTGATGATGAGACCCTAGTTTTGGAGATCTGGAGCAGGTGGAGTCACACCCCCCCTTTCATTGCCACTCCTTCCATTCCGGCTTAAAGTTGTAGTACCTGTTAGGGTCCCATCTATGGGTCACAGCGATTCGTTTTAAAATGATTCCTATTCAACTGGAATGCTTCATGCCATTATAACCGTGCAAATTATCAGTATTAAAAGTAGCTTCTTGAAGTTATAATTGTTTACTAAGGATTATATATATATATATATATATATATATATATATATTATTTCCTTGAAACCATATAACTGTGTGCAAACAAATGATTACTTGTAGCTATAATTGTTTACTAAGGATTATTGTTATTATTATTATTAGTTTCTTGAAACCATATATGCAAACATGGCTATTATTGAAGGGATATAATCACTTAAAACCATGTGATTATTAAGATTAGATAAAAATACATGAAACCACACAACTGTGTGCAAATTATTCTTTGTTTAATGGCATATAAACTTTTGTAGGTTATTTAATGCCAAAGATCATTCTCCTAAAAGAACAGTATTGGTACTTTTTAACCCATAGTTGAGAGGATAAAGGGGTTCATACCTTTCCCAAGGGTATTTGCCCGAAAATGAACGTAATAGCGTGAATGCAGTCCATCGCTTTAACCATTGCACCACGAGGACAACCCCGTAAATTATTCGTATTAAGAATAATTACATGAGGTTATAATTGTTTAGTATAAGTTATAATTAGTATAAGTTATAATTGATTAGTATAAGTTATTTGAAACCATATAACAGGAAACAAATAACTATTATTAAATATGAATAATTACTTATAACTATAAAATTAAGGGACACCCCCATGGCCTTGTGAATAACGTGTTCAGCTGCGACATCCTAGAAATTGCGTTCCAACTCCAGTCGCGCAATTAAATTCACTTTCCGATTGACCCTATGGAAAAGTAGGAACTCTTTTATTCCCTTCGGCTATGAGTTAAATATCACCACCAGTCGCTCTGGTCAGAAGAAGAGCAAGATAGTGACAATTTACGTGGCGCTGAATCAAAAACTGTCTGTTTCATTTGAGGCCTTCGCAACCCTCAGATGCAAACTGGCATTCCCAGGGTTTGTTAGAAATTCGCGGGGTTGTGACATTGCGTATCGTCTGCTACGAATCGTCGGTAACTGTAAACCTTTCTGTCAGCCTCGGAAAATGAATCACTTGTCACTAAGTTATGCAAACAAAGATGGCCGACAAAACTAACGGGCAGGGCAGCAACTAGAAATGCAGCATTTTCATTGGCTAACACTCGGTACATCTTTTCTTTTATTTCTACTTTTTATTTTATTTTTATATTTGCGGAATCTATGTAATGCGCTATTTAAATAGGCCGAAGAGCACACGCCTTGATACAAGCCTAAAAGCGGCTCATCTTTTGCTGTAGTGGGGGGGCTGCTGCTTGAATATAGATGTGAGGAACGAAATTGTTACTCCTTTACTGTGAAGAGATGAAGTTATCTTCATGGATATAAACAACAAAAAACATCCTCGCGAACACTGTATTACTCTTGTTAAGCACTGAGCAGAGTAGCTGATATGAAATGAGTAGCTGCTTGGAAATCTTGTGTACCCTCTGACTTTTCATATCCCTTGTATCTGACAGCTTTAACTGGAGATCAAATGAAAACAAGTGGCTTCAATATTCCAGGATTCCCCTCATTCCTTAGATCAAGTAACATTGACTTTTGGATAATTTCAGTTCACAAAGGATTTCAAACCTTTTTGGAAAACTCTTCGAGACTAAGGCCCCAATAATGCCTGGTACAACTGTCATTAGTAATTTACTCCCAGGGAGCTTTAAAACGTCTACTCTCACTGGTAGTTTTTCACTGAAGTCTCCTCAGGTTTCCAGAACTCTTTTAAGTATTTTTGCTGATCTGAACAGAGTTGTGGCTTGAATGGTTTCCATTCTTTCTCAGATCTTCAGTTTTTTTCAAAGACACCAATAATAATTGGTATCACCATCATCTTCAAATCCCAAAGCTTCTTCAGCTCTCTGGCAATATCCAAGTATTTGTATATCTTTTCACTTTCTTTTATTTTTACTCTATGATCCTCTGGAACAACTAAATCCACAAGATGACAATTTATTTTGAGGTCTTCTGGCCGGAAAGGGGTGATACGTTTGTATCTCAAAGTCCCAGAGAATTTTATACAGCTAATATATGAAGCCGTAAGAGCTGCTATTTCTCCGGGTCAGAGATAATCAGGAAGAAACGGTAACAAAGGGACACTCTATACTCCTCAGATACAGTTTAGTGTCATAGGGTACGAAAATGATTTGAACCAACTTGCTTATGTTAGTCACTTTGATGTGTGACTAAAATATATGAGTTAAGGAGAGAAAAAAAACGACTAGACTGTTTGTAAATATTGAAAGAAAATATGATTAGCTATTAAAAGTGGGTATGTTATTGCATAGAAATTTTTGGAGAAGGAAATGAATTACCAGTAAAAGCATTAAAAGTTGTCATCTACCTCCTCATGAAGAGATTCTATGTGAATGATGGAATAGGAATATGTCTGTTATTTTTTGACAATGAATTGTGATAGGCAGTGAAGAGTATTTGTTTACTAAGAATAGTTTATTTGTGACACAGGACCAGAATTATGAGGTACAAATGAAAATCCAACCCACTAACAATAGTCTGCGAACCTAGCTTGTTAACCATTAAACCACGTAAAGTGCCCTAAAAATAACCGTAGCTTAGTTTTTGTCACTAGGCTGTAAATATGGGGCATTCTGTGAGGATCGAACTCATTATTCATCAGCAATGGATCCGAGTGACTAGTTTTTTAACCATTACACCACGATGAAACACTCAGAAGCCATGAAAAATAGATGAAAGAGATCCTTCTCCTGGATTGATTGCCTATCGGGTAAGAAAAATAAACTATAAGTAACTGGACATGGACTTGATCCAAACAAGTTTGGATCCGAACAAATTTTGATCCAAACATGTCTCGAACCGAACGAGTCTTGATCCGAACAACTTGTTAGGCGATCCTTTATGGAGTTGTGAGAAAATCCCTAAAAAGTAGATCCTTCTAGAAAATCAAATGATTGCTTTGAACAATTACTGCTCCAACTGAAAGTGCATTAATCAGAAATTAGTTAACAGAAAATGTATAAGAAGATAATGGTAATGACATTCCCTGGTGTCTGCAAATTATTTGATCGATGGGCTATGTGTTCACTCCTCTGACTTATTCCCCAAATAAGAATCCAAAATAATTTGCATCAGCTTGTATTGCATTGCAAGTGAATCATACTGAGATGTGAATGGATAGTTTTTTTAAACCCTGCAACCGGAATAAAGATGAGTTTGCAAAGTTCAACATTTCGTCTGGTAGGCTATGACTAAGAAAATAAGTTTGATCTAGATACTCTCCAGTAATTAACCAGCTGTTGTCAGCAATTTTTGTTCCTTAGTTCATATGACTGAATCCTCCTTGTACAGTTTAAGAAGAGTCCAGAGTATCTTACAAAAGAGACTACCCAGATAATTATTACTTTAATTCGATTTTTGCGGCAAAGTGTGATTTCAAGAAGTTTATTTGTTCTTCTTAGGAACTTCCTTCTAACTTTTTCTCCTATCTCTTTTTATTTGATAGTATCAGCTTTGGATATTCCCAGTTATCAGTAGTTTTCTTTTTATCTAACTGTTCTGGTGTTTTCTTGGTTTGGTTTGGTTTGTTTTTATGGCATATCAACTATTTTAGGGAATTTAATGCCAAATCCATTTTTATACATATAAACAGTTCTATTTCAAATAGTAAAGTTTACAATAAGTACATTTTTTGCTTACACTCAGTAAAATGTAAAAACAGTTCTATTTCAAACAATTTAGTTTAACATAAGTACGCAGTTTTAGTTGGTGGCTGATTGGTTGTTTGTTTTACAGCGTATCAACCCTTTTCGGGTCATTTAACGCCCAGTTAAATCATTTTGATAAAGTTTCAAACAAATCAGTTTAGTATGAGTATAGTTTGTTTGCTTTTTACCCTCAGTTAAATGCCAAAACACTTCTATTTCAAACAATTCTACTTAGCATAAGTACATTTTTTTTTGTTTATACAGGGTTAAATCTATAATCAGTTAACTTCAAACAATTCCGTTTAGCGTAATTACGCAGTTTGACCCATAGATAGGACCCTATCAGGTTGCTACCACTCCGGGCTAGAATGCACCTCGGAGCAACGGCTACGAAGGAGTACTCCGTATTCCCCAAAGCTCCAGCATTACTGCTGTCCCACCGTAAGATTGTTTAGTGTCATATCTTGGACAGTTGTTGGTGGGGGATTGTTACCCTCTGTAAAGAAGCAGTCGGTGTATTCTACAACCCCAGCCGACTGGGCAATGATATTTTCTTTATTGGACACTTCAATTCCTGCAACTGTTTCTTTTTCCCTTATTTTCATTATAAGTATGGCACATTCTTATATCTTGACTGTAGATTCTAATAGTTTATTTTAGCGTTTCTCATTTCTTTTTTGATTTTTCATAAAAATTTTAATTTCATCTATGAGGTAGTTAATCTTTTACTGTGACTGTAAATCTGAAGCTCTTAGTATTTAATTCAGTGACATGATTGCTATAACAAATTATTGTGCTGAAAATAAATCTCCCAGGAAGATACCTCTTTGGATTTTTATCTCTGCTAACGTTTTCCTACGACTGCTAATTCCATTTTCTAGCATTTTTTGGCTTTCCTGGTGAAGTTTATGACGGTTAGATATTTCAGAAAAAAAAATTATTGAAAGCAGCTATTAGTCAAGATCATGCGAATGATCAAACATGTCATGTTTGATACGTTTCATATTGCAGGTGTTCAGCTGAAAAAATGCTCCACAGCCGGGTACTCTAGTTATGATTGATAATGATCTAATCGAGACATCTTTTGAAAATAATCAACATTATATGACACGAGAAATAGTCAATATTTTCAAAATATACAAATCAATCAATGAGCATCATTTGCAAAAAATTGGCTTTGTTAGTCGCTTTGATATGTAACCGCCTTATAAGTTGTGTGATAAAAACATTTGGTCAATTTTTCGCCTGTGATTTGCTATTTAAACTTAATGAGAATGTACAACTTTTGGGGCAAATTGACACAGATAATTAAAAGTGGATATTTTGGAACAACACGAATACAAGAGATCAAAAAGTATGTGAAATGTGCCTCTAACGAACCGTACAAAATGTCAGTCTTCATTCAAAGAAAGTAATATTTTATATATTTTGGGAATTTCTTTGACCAAATGGTCCCAAATTGGTTTAGAAAAAGAACAGAATATTCTTTCAGAATGAGGATAGAATGTAAGTTTATTTGGTGACATATCAAGAATTATTACAGTAAAGATGGAATATTTTTCTTTATTCAAAAGATTCTGTTCCCTCGGATTCCAATTTATTATAGGTTTTACTGAATTCTGTAAATAAAATAAATTTCCTGGAAGTCTGTAATAGCCAAAATTTAACAATTTTTGTTGGGAAGAAAAGAAAAAAAGGTTTTGGATACATGAAATTATAAAGCTTCCTAATATATAAGAGAAGGCAGAATGCAGTGTTTTGGATAAGAAGTGTGTCAGATGTGATGACCTATAGATGACTCAATGACTTCCGGTGTAAAATAAAAGGAAATGCGAGTTTCATGTTATCTGTGACGAGCAGACCATTTGAGTACACCTTGTTCACGTGATAGGAAAAACACTGTCATATAGGAAAGGCGGACTTCCTGTCCCCCACCAAAAGAAAGATGTGGTTGGTCACTAAATTGTCATATGGTAAAGAAAGAGATAAGGCAGGTGTTTCCTGGATCATGGTTATGTTAGAGTGAAATCTGGTAAGGTAAAAAAATAAAACCAATTTAAGGATTCCTTCAACCGAAATGACGGACTAAAAAGTAAAAACCAGAGACCCACTATGAAAATCGCTTATGTTGATAATTAAAGAGAATAATTTAAAAATCAACGACTTTTTGACATCTCTTTCCACTGTCCGTATGAAATCAACAATCAACGGTTTCGAGCCCAGTCAGATAAGAAGCCACATGTCCACAGGCACCCCAACAAGACAAATGGAAAAAATGGTAAATATCTTTTGATGAGAAATTTTGGCCGACTCGCCTGTCCGAGCTCTTTTCAGCATTTCCTACTCCCTAAACCGAAAATTTATCTTTTAGGGTTAAATTTAAGGACATGGTGGACATAAAGTAAATAAGAAGGCGAAGCTTCACCTCATATCCAAAGAGAAGTTTTGTGTTGCTTCGACCATTGGAAAATTCTCTGAATAGTAAAGTGACTTTTAAAGAAAATTAACATTTCATTTATGTTCAGTTCTGTATTGGTAAATACAACTTCACTTTCGATACTTTTTGCACACCGCTCATAATTTATTGTTCAAAAAGTTTTATGAAGACGTCTTCACATGTTATCCTTTAAATCTTTTTTTTTAGATTTAAGATTTAAAAAAACTAAAGCTCCGGTAATTTATACGTATATATATATATATAGAATTGCCTATAAATAAATATGTAACATATTGACCTTCGACCAAGCCGTCAATCAAGAAACAGGTGCACCCGGTCGGAGATATCAAGATATAACCTTGCGATGCCCACTGGAAGCAGGTGGATGTCAAACAATAGTATAACCTGTTGCCACAGTTGGAGTCAGTTAGTTGGAGTTCGAGTTGCAGTTCGAGGCAGTAAGAACCAGCTCCCAGCAGAGGGCTTGGGCCCTCAGGATCCCCGATTGAGCAGCTCAGTAGAATTAGAAAAGAAGTGCTGCTATAGTCAGAGGACCTGGGGGTGAATATGTTACAGTCTGTTCCGTCTCCAACTCACCTCTCACACACAACCCTTTCGCAACCCTTTCGAGAATAAAGTGTGAGAGGTATATTTTTCTAAAGAAGTGTGTTCGTTCGTCATTATTATTGATTATGTTTCCGCATGTATATGTATACGTATAGTTGTATCACGGTAATACACCATATCCATATTTGGT